>SNQJ01S0012365.1:46586-103958 GCA_010110895.2 Picea sitchensis | reverse complement strand
TAAAAGGAAGGTTTGCTTCCTTTCTGCCTCTGTTCCTTCTTAAACCTCTTCTGGTTATCCCAAGCCTTCTGAAAGGTAGGTTTTTCCCTTTGCTGTTCATATAGGCATTTCGCCCTTCTTATGGTTTCTTCCATGGTCTTAGGGTCATCGTATTGAATCTTGTCACCCATAAAAATGGTAAGGCAAGAACCGTACATACTGTTCAGCAAGCTAAAACAGTGGAGTATATGGGCAGCAGAATGCCGAGGATCTATGCGGCCCTGGACAATAAGCACTACAAAACTAGAGATGTGTAAATTGGTATCAGAGCCAATACGGGTTTTTGACCTTGAGGATGCAGAGGCATCAGTAGAACCCCCTTCGACTCCGGACTGAGTCAGGGAGTGTGCGTTTGGGTTGATATGTTTATTATGATGTTTCATTTGATTTGATGATTGGATGTCGACATTTCTGACATGATTATTGGTGATGCAGGCTGACGATGGCTTGCCGACTTGACTCACATATGGAGTAAAGGGGCCACACACGATTGCAGAGAGGTTGAGGGAGATGGGTGGACAACAGCCCTGCCACCGCCTGCTAGAACTCCCGCCGTGGCTCGAACTGTAGGTTAACGATTACCTAGTTCGAGAGGACCCACGATGTCATGAGGGCCGACTACGACAGTCGCTCACGATGATTCTAAGGGGTGCACAATAATGCGGGGGCCTTATTCCTTAGAGCCCTTAGTCTCCTACTAGTTCACCTGGCGGAGTATTGACTCCAGGGGTTATAGAGGTCTACCAATCAGTTCAGTTGGCGAGTGGCACCCTTGGAGCACGTGGTGCATCCTGAAGGGCACGTCGCACAAAAGAAAATCAGTTGGCGAGTGGCACCCTTGGAATGATACTTTTCCATAGAATAGAATAGGAACCTATGGCTCAATGACGAACAATGGTTGCAAAGGCACGTGTTTCCTGATCTTCATGGAATTTTCTATGGTGTATTTCCGATAATTTTGATTGAATGTCTAGAAAGGATAGTGGAGAATGTCGAACGATATCAAGATAAGGCTCTGAGAAATTGGACCCATGAATTGATCATATACTTGAATACAACAAGTAATAAAGTTTCTCACGTAGTTGATTTTTGGTTGAATAGTGTACTGGGAAGTTACATTATAGAAGTTTGCGATAGATTGTACACAGTCTTATAGTGTCGCAAAGAGGGAATTTTTCAAGGGTCCACACAAAATATTTTTGAATGCATTGTCTACTTGGATAAAAATGTTTTTATGCGACAATAATGTCATAAAAATGGAATTTGACTGTTAGGAAACTTCATGCACATAGGGGGATTGGGGGGTGACCAAACGATGGTATAGGAGTGGAAGAATATGAAGAGGATGAATGAGAAATATATGGATTGAGGATGTCGAAAGAGGAAGACACTAAATCAGATGGAGAGATTGGAGTATCATGCTATGGGAAGTGGTTTAGGTATAGTAAGAAGGAGATTGTGGTAGAGAGAGAAGAGAAACACAAAGTATTTGAGAAAAGATACCCCAACGTAGTTCTTTAGATCACACTGTATAGAGAAAGGAAAGAGGAAGAAACGGATCCTTAGTGCAGTCCAATAGAATAAGGAAGTCCATCTTAGATCGAAATATGTTTTGAACCCGTGACCATGTTTGCATCACCCATATCTTAAGCATAAACCATAACTTTGTCAAGAGAAATTGTAGATAGTGGAGGAAGTGAGAAAAATAGTTAGAAAAGTGGAAGTAGCGCAGTGAACCAAAGTCAATCGACATCACTGAAGGTATGTACTATATAGAGTAAAATGGAAGGAATAGATAATACACCAAGATTTCCTAAATTTCATGAAGTAGGGTCATAGGTCCTAGAGAAACATCTAGTTGTATGTGATATGATATGGACTACGAAGAATTTCCAGGATGAAGCAACAAAGATTACAAAGTTAGCCACAACATGTAGAGCCCACACATTGCTATGGTACATGAAGTATCAGAGTACTACACCGACATACAATCAAGGACATTGGCAGAGATTGGACAATCTTTGTTAAAGGAATTTGGGAAGATGAAATCTAAATCACAGTATATCACAGAGATAAAAGAAATTAAGCAAGTAAAGAATGAGACAGTTTGGGATTAGGATCATATATTTAAATATGTTATGGTTAGATTAACATTCCAAATTCCTGATGAACAACATCGATAATGGTTTATTGCAGGTTTTTTCCCACACATTCATTGTCCTATGACACAGCATAAGGTCATGTCATAGCCATAAGAATTATAAATTGCGATGAAGTTAGAAGAAACTTATGTAGGAGATGCTGCAGGAATGGCACATGTTCAATCCCGACTTGATGAGCTAAGTATTCAACTGTCAGAGATAATGAAGGAAAGGGAAAATGTTTACGTTATATGGATACATGAGCACCGAACCCTTTAGAAAGAGGAGTGGGTTATTGTGAAATATGTAATACATGGAGACATCATACGACTTCTTTTCCCTTACTACAAAAGTACAAGAGTACGCCCAGGGATATATTCTATAATTTTTGCAAGTCTGTATGACATGATGAGAAATATTTTTGTGCATTCGACATGATGAGAGAGCGCACTTCAGATGCGTATAGAATCCATGAAGAAAATGTCACAAAATCCAGGGGAGTTCCAAAGTACAATACTCCGAGAGGATTTAACCAGGGTAGACAAGGAGTATTTGGCAGAGGTTGACGATGAGGTGGATTTGGTAGAGGAGGCAGAGCACATATTTGTTTTTATAAATTTAATCAACTAGGACATTTAGCAAGAGACTTTCCAAATCCTTGCATGACGTGCACGCACTGCAAAGCATTAGACCATGTGATGGAGAATTGTCCTCAAGTGATAGAAAAATGGTAGGCAACAGGGAATCAGAATCAGAACCAGAACCATAATAAGAATATACACATGATAACAGTCGAGGAGCGTGACGATCATCCCAGAGTAGTAGTCATTACGCATAGAGAAATGAGAACTGGAGAGGATATGATGGATAAAGGAAAGGGGGTCGATTATTCGATAAGTTAAGTGACTGAGTCTACACCAACATTTAATCCACAGAAAGAGAAGGAGATACTAGTACTGGGCTAGATAACATCAACTTGAAATACACCACCCATATATGATATGTCTTCATTATATGATCACACCATTCCAGAAAGGTTAGTCGAACAACTAAACACTTTGAAATATTTTCTAAAGAGATGTTTAGAATTGATGAAGGAAGAAAACATATTGAATGCACTGTGTGGGATGATAAATCAATGTACGTAATATAGGGAAGTACCTACAACCCAGAGAGTAGTGAACCAAGTATTTCACAAGAAAAGGACAAACAGAGAATTCAGATTGAATGCACAGGTAGGATAATATGGCATGGATAATGTCATCTTGGAATTAGGATAATATATAAATTTTCTACCAAGAAAGACATGGGAAATTATGGGGAAACTAAATTTAATTTGGTCAACTATTAAGTTATGGTTGGAAAACCAACATTAAATAATACCGATAGGGAGACTTGTAGGAGTACCTGTTAACATAGATGGAGTGCACAATGTAGTCGATTTTGAGGTCATTGAGATCATGGATAACAATCAACCATATCCAACACTGCTCGGACTCGATTGGGCCTTCGATAACCAGACAATTATTAATTTGAAGAATAGAGAAATGATTTTTGAGGGGGGAGGCTTAAAGGTCACTACGCCATTAGATCCCACATAACCAAGAATGTATGTGGAACTCGCAAGAAAAGAGATTGATAACCTATCTAATATGACCAAATGAATGGATGATTATGTCAAGCCTACTGCATATGCAACACTTATTTGGAGAAGCATTAACTCTTGTGCATCATATTTAGAGGAAGGAATTGAGCATTGGAAACACATGTTGCATGAAGTATCGACCATAAGATGTTCTCGCATTACTCGCTCTTTGCATTGGATCGGAACAAAGGTACATGATACACCAAGGTTTGATGGATTAACCGATGTAATTTTCTTTGTAAAATAGTTTGAGTTGCAGATACATGAACAATAAATATTTTTGGCATTTGATGTTGCATTGAGAGCAACCCTAGCGAGATGGTGGGCTACACACAAGGAACAAATCCTAGATTGGCATTACTGCGAAAGGATAATGCAGATTATATTTTTGATAGAAGAAAATATGCCCAAGTATACAGGAATGATGAGTGTCATGGATCATGTTGTGCATTTTATGACAACTTGGAGACAAGTGCCAAAGAAGGAATGGGAACACAAGTTCATACATACACTTGAGATGGTTCACGAGAACTAGTATCTAGAACTAGAAGTGCACAGAGGGATAGCGGATTGGGAAGAGATCATTCAAAATTTTAAGGTAACATTTAGTTTTGAAGCTAAGTCACCCCTAGTAGATGCAACTTTGCATGCCATTAGAAGTATTACTTATATGGAGGAAGATTAGATATAAATAGTATATGTGTGTGGTGCACAAAGAATATATGTGACAACTCATGCAATAATAGAATGTTATAATGTTATTGAAGAAGATCAAGAAGAATAAGACTCAAGGAATGTACAAGTTCTAGAGACTGAAGGGGAGTGTGCAGTGGAAGGACAAAAACTTGAATCTGATGCATATGCAAAGCCAGTAAGAGTGTGCAAAGTGAATATTGGAATGAAAGAGAAACCTAAGTTCACAAATATTGGTGACTATTGGAATAATGAGACTATTGGAAAGATTGCAGACCTACTTTGAAAATATCAAGATATCTTTTCGACAACATTTTCAGAGATGAAGGGGATAGATGGAGATCTAGGAATGATGAAGATCCCATTAAAAAGAGATGGTAATATAGTAAGACAGAGACCCTATCGGTTGAATCCAAAGTATAAGGAAAACATGAAAGAATATCTTGATAGAAAGATAGAAGTTGGTATCATTTAGTCTGTCGTAGAGTCCGAATGGATAAGCCCAATGGTAGTGCAATATAGGAAAACATGGGGCATTAGAATTTGTGTAGAATTAAGGAAGTTGAATGATGCATATTTACATGACCCTTTTCTAACCCTTTTTACAGACAAAGTGTTAGAAAAAGTAGGAGGGAAGGAGGCCTATTTTTTCACTCATGGAGTTTTAGGTTATCATCAAATACATATTGCACCATAAGATAGACACAAGATGCTATTTGTGACAGAATGGGGAAGCTACGAGTACACAGTGATGTCTTTTGGGTTAAAGAATGCACCTTTTGTGTTTTATAGAGTATTTGTTGCAACCTTTAAGGAATCGTTTCATAAGTTTCTTGATGTGTACTTAGAAGATTGGACTGTGTTTGTCTTATTAAAATATCACATAGAAAATTTGTGTTTGATGCTTGATAAATGTACACAATATCAAATATCATTAAATTTGAAGAAGTGTATTTTATGCACATTGTTTGGGATATTGTTAGGTCACGTGGTATGTAAGCAAGGATTGTTGGTTGATCCTGCCAAGATCGCGATGATTGTTAATGATGCAAATGACCACCTTCATACGGGGCTCGCGCAACCTGCTGGTCTAGGATTTTTCTTCTTTGGAGCTGAAACAAATCTCGAATCCCTGCTAAATCCTCTCTTAATGTTCATAGGCCCTTAATTTCCTTATGCAAGTTCCACCAAAAAATTGCGGGAGATTTTCCTCTTTAACAATGAAAAAATTCTTGTTCATGAGGGTCTTTTCACTTCAATGGAGAAATCCATGTGACTGCGGGACAAAATCGTAGGTTAAACTCTTTAACCAATAGGAACTCTGACACTTCGGAGCTCCGAGCTATGGGAATTCTAACCACAATACACTACGATTCTCTCGAATTATGAATTTTTGAATACATGAATAAGGATGGGAATCTGCGGTTCACACTTTTCACCGTGATATATGTCTCACATAAATTATGGGGCTTTGTTATTCAGGAATTTACTCCTATCTAACATGCAATACCCCTGAATGCATGACCTTTGAACTTGTATATCAGGTGGCTGACATCTATATCAGATCAACGGTCTACGCTTACTCTAGGATTCAGGCTTCGGGGTTTTCCACACCTTGGAACCCACTTTCCCTCGAATTACTAAATGTCTAATTTCTGAATGGATTAGGGATCTACGGTTCTGCTCTGTTCTATATCTATGGTCTAGAATTACTCTGGGCTCCGGGACTTTGGATCTTTTTACACCAAAACAAATTTTATCACCAACCTTCTGGAGTAGAAAAATATGAATACATGAAGGGGTATTTACCAACGGTCCACACATCCTCACCCATGGATGGTCAAGATGGACTCTGGCCTTCAGGGATTTTTGACCCAAACCAAATTACACGTAAGATCTCTCGAAGTGTCGAACTCCAAAATCCTGCGATCTATCGACACATACCCCTAATGCCAATGGTCAAGATCTACTTCGATCTTTAGAGCTTTGGGGGTTTGCTTCCCTTTATGCAACAACAACCCAATTCTTCTAGAATTTCATACTCTCGAACCACTCGAAATCTGCTAACTTGTGGTCCTGACATGAACGGTCAAGATCTACTTTGGGACTTCGGAGGTTTGGGGTTTTTTCTCGCACTTGCAACAAAAATTCAAATTTGTCGAGAAAAGTCTAAAGGACTTGGGACCTTAATCACCGTGTCCCTTCATTGATCCAGTGAATCTTGATATTTGTGCTCATATTCGATGGATGGGATATGTTCTCCTTTCCTACACACTCCTCCTCCTATCTGAAGTTGATCTACAAACCAGATCAAATCCTACAACCAATCCAATGACTATTGTAGCTTCCTCCTCTGCTACAAATCCACTCCCCTTCCAATGAAGGATTTATCGAGATTTCAAAAGATAGGCCTTTGATTTTATCCTCTGCAGGGTCGATTCCTTGGACTCTACATGCATTTTGGAAAATATTATTGTTGGCCCTTGGTTGTGGAAGTAAGAGAAGATCAAGGAAGAAAAGGCAGAATGTGAACTGCAGCGGAAAACACAGTGACTGTTACTAGGTCAAAGTGAGAAAAAGAGCAGAAGAGACAGAGAAAAGTAAAAGGAAGAAATTCATTGAAATAGAAGATCAAGGACGACAGATTAACAAGAAATAAGGATTGTGGACAACTCAACAAGTGGAAAAATCCACTGTTGGATGATTTGGAGCACCGTGCGAGAAAGAAGGAAAGACATGCTGGTGAAGCCCTAAAAAAGTGGGCCAAGTTGACCTAGGGTTTTAGACACCTAGGGTTTTGAAACCTAGGTTTCAGCCTAAGGATGTCGTTGAGCTATTGTAATGTATAAATAAGAACCTACATGAGGGAAGAGGGTCTGTTGTAGTTTTTTTTGATGTTTTTATTGTTGTTATCTTTGTCATTGTGTGATTGAGTGAGTAATATTGAGAGAGAAAGAAGTGTTGAGTATGAGATCCTTCTGTATTGTAAGATCTTCAGCTGGGTGTGAATATCAACCCCGCAGCTGGGTGTGCAAGGAGGGAAGAGATAGAGAGAAGAAGAAAGAAGATCTGCTAGCTAAGAGCACAGACAAGAATGATATGCTTCATCTTAATACATTATAAAGCACAGTTCTATGGAGGTAGCCCTAGAGAGAGGGTGAACCACATATATCTTGTGTTGTGTGTGATTGGTTCTCTATTCTTTGTCACTTAATATGCTGCTATGATGATAATGTGTTAGATCTGAGATATAACTTGCACAATAGGTTGTAAGAAGATAAAGAATACTAGATTGTTGTGTGTCGATCACTTTGAATCCACTTTACATTCCTTTTGGTTCTAGACATATCTGTCATGCAGCCCCCTCATAGATGCTTCGGGTGAGACTGCATCTACCTCACAAGTGTTGCCGAAAGGAACAGTAGCTAGGGATTGTTGGTGCGCTCTTAGAGTTGAACCCTGGGTCTGCCCCTATGCCAACAAATGGTTCCATTGTTGGGACAAGAATCTTCTTGAGGGAATGTTAAGGTGGTTCCCATCAAAGACAAAAACTCAAAAGTGGATAGAGGATCAAGAAAATGACTTCACTGAAGCCCAGAATAAGAACCCTAATCTTAGTATAGAGGATTGTTTGGAGAGATATATCTTTACTTATATAAACGAGATTTTCTTTGGGGGAATCCATCAGGAACTATATGAATGGTTATCTAGGTTAGCAGATACCCAGTTTGAGATTAGATCTAGACCTCCTGTAGTTTGGATGTCAACACTGATTAAGAAGGTCAATAGAGTTAATAACACTACGTCACGAGCAATAGATCATTGGTTCAATAGCACCATTAGAGGGTACATCACTGATTTTGTTGTTGATATAATATAGTCATATAGCCAAGCCGAAAGATACTTATTCAAGGGACCCAGAGGAAATTTTTTACACTTTCTGAAGTTGAGGATCAAGATGCTATTGCATGAGAATAACATATTGAAGATATAGTAGAGTGGTCAGATTTGAAAAAGCTAAAGTTCAGGAATTCAGACAGCGACAACAACACAAAGGCTGGACATACGCAGAGTGGGAGAGTGTTCAGAGAAGTTCATATTGAGAAATTATTCAAGAAGAACTATGGGGAAGGGGGTTTCTATAGTGGATCAGAGGCAGATTTGATGGATGAGGAGCATTCAGAACCTGCTAGGAAAGAGGAAGGGAAAGATGAGGAACCTCATCAGGAAGAGCCAAAAACTTCAGGAACTGCGCAGACTACTAAAGTAAGTACTATTATCCCTCCTGTTGATTCAGTAACATTAAGAAATCAGAGTAATCCAAGCCACCAAAGCATTTATAGCACTATCACTAGTAGTCCACCACATACTCACTTAGGAACCCTAGGAAGATCTATGGAAAAAGAGATGAGGCTCCCTATTTTTAGGGGAGATGGGTCTGAAGATCCTGATCAACACTAGTTCCTATGTGAATCCATATGGAATATTAAAAAGGTCACCGATGAAGATATTAAAAGAACCCAGTTTAGTACTACCCTAAAGGATCGTGCACTAAGCTAATACATGAAGCTTGTCCAAGGACTTGCATATCCTAAGCCGCTGAATCAAATCAAGAACGCGTTGATTGCAGAGTTCAAGAAACCTAATTCAGAGTCACAATGTATTACAGAGATGAAAGAGATCAAGTAGAAGGTAGCTAAATCTGTTTGGGAATTCGATCAGAGATTCAAGACCTTAGTAGGCCGATTGACTTTTCATATCCTAGATGAACAGAAAAAAGAATGGTTCATTGCTTCCCTCTTACAACACATCAGAGTTACTCTGATGCAAAAAAATATTTCTTCACAAGATGAGGCATTGGAGATCTCCATGAAGATAGAATCAACCCCTATGAGAGAATCCAGCTCACATATGAGTCAAATATTGAGTCAGCTAACTAGCTTGTCTCTGCAGGTCAAAGATATGAAAAAAGACAAGGGAAAATATAAAAGATAAGACATCTATTGTGTCAGATGCAGATCAGAAGGCCATGAAAAGGAACACTACCCCCTATTCAATGAATACTTGGCCTCTGTAGTTTTGAGCCCTTTGAAGCAAGTCACCTTACCCTGGTGCGAGGTATGCAGAAATAGACATCGCCCTGGTGAGTGCTATTACATGCAAAAATATGTTTAGACACCTACAAATTTGTATTGCACGTTCTGTAAGTCCATGGGACATGATGATAGGGATTGTAGGGCTTACGATCTCATCCATGAAAGGTCAAGAGATATATACAAAATTCAAGGAGAAGTACAACAAGAAGGAAACATTATGCAATATAACTCCCCTAAGAGAGGAAACTTCAATCCTCGCAGTGGATTCAGAGGAGGAGGAGGAGGAGGAGGAGTTATGGGTCGAGGCTGAGGATAGATAATTTGTTATAACTGAACACAACAAGGACACCTTGCAAGAGACTATCATAACCCTTGTACCACTTGCAGCTATTGCAACTGCTTTGAGCATGTTATCAAGGAATGCTCAACATTGCTGGCTAAGATTCAGGAAAGATGAGGACTTCAACAGAACCCGCAAGTACAACTGATATATGCCAAACCTCACAGAGAAGACCCCAAAGTCGTTGTTATCACTAGAGGAGGTGTTGTTACAGGAGAAGACAGACTGACCCAAGGAAAGACTATAGAAGATTCAGGAATCAGGAAAGTTGCAGAGAAGACCCAAAATTTTGATGCAAAGAAAGAAAGACAAATATTTGAGGAGGTAAGAAAAGATTTCAAAGAAGATCAATATTCTTCATCAAAGACACGACCAAAAGTGAGAGAATATGGAATTCCTTAGTCATTTGATCATTCTTCTTCAACAAAAGAAGGAAAAGAGGTAAGACAGCTCATGGAATTTCTATATACTTGTATTACGTTGATTCAAGATGAGAGTGTTGTACAAGAGCTAAAACATTTAATCATATAGTATGAGATAGGAAAGATATACCCCTTAGTGAATAGGGTAGTACAAAAAATCGCTAAAAAGAGAGGGACAAATAAGGAATTTCACTTGAATTCTCAAATAGGAGAGTATGATATAGATTATGTCATCCTCGACTTAGGGTCAGAGGTCAATGTCATGATGAAGAAAACCTGGGAACTAACGGGAAAACCGAAGTTGATCTATTCCCCTATCAGGCTTAGGATGGCTAATCAACAAGTTGTAATCCCCTTTGGCAGACTAGAACATGTCCCTGTGGACTTCGACGGAGTAAGAACGTTTGCAAAGTTTGAGGTAATTGAGATAGTTGATGATTGTTGTCCTTACCCTGCATTGTTAGGAATTTATTGGGCTTTCAATAATTCCACTGTGGTTGATTTAAAGAAAAGACGTATGAATTTTGAAAGAGATGACCTTAGGATCATTGCACCTTTAGATCCAGATGAAGGTCAGCGATACACATAACCTATCAGAGAAGAAGACCATGCATATGAACTAGAAAACATATACAAATTAACATCTAGACAACAAGATTACATTAATCCTATGACCGGTGGAAAACTAAGTTGGCGAAGTGACAATGCATGTTCATTAGATTCATAAGAAGCACTGGAGAAATGGCAGAATAATATGTATGAAGTATCTACAAGAATATGTGCTAGATTAACTAGAGAAGTTCGTCGGATTGGCACAACAACGAGTAACCTACCCACCTTTGATGGTCTAAATCCTTTAGAAACCTTCTTGTCGGACTTTGAAGAAAGTGTACCAATGCAAAAAATATTGTTGTCAATGGATGAGGCCCTGAAAGAAACCCCAACAAGATGGTGGGGGACACACAAAAACAACATTATAGAATGGGTACAATGTCGTACCCTGACAACCACGCGGTTCTCAACACAAGTAGAAGGCTGAGAATTTAGGTACACAGGTCAAAGCTACCCAAAGGACCATGTGTGAAGTTGTGAGGAAGCCTGGAGTAGAATTCATCAAGAGGTGTGGGTGTACAAATTCATTAACACACTAGACATGAAACCTATCAACAGGTACCTTCAAGCAGAGTTGCGCCTCAACACCATAGACTAGGAAGGTATGACTCAGAATTTTGTAACCAACTTCTTATTTGAAAGTTAATATCCTTCAATAGATCAAGCATTGCAGATTGTAATACATAAATTATTCGAGGAGGCACCTAACCTCCCTTTGGAGAAAGAAGAGGACAAATGGATTATGCCTCTCCAGAAACTGCAAGGATGTTACAACATCAACGCTGATGAAGACAATGATCCAATAAAGGTGAACATCACAGAAACAGAAGGCCAAAGAAATGTTGAAGGACTAGGAGTTGAGTTACCATTCATTGGACAACCAATCAATATTAAGAAGGTCAATATTGGAACAAAACATACACTGAAGCTTGCAAATATTGGAGATTATTGGGATGTTGCTACCATTGACAAGATTACAGAGTTACTGCATGGATATCAGGACTTGTTTCCAACCAAGTTCATTGATATGAAGGGCATTAAAGGGCCTATGGGAGAGATGAGTATCCCTTTGAAACCAGATGAAAGACCAGTCAAACAGAGACCCTATATACTGAACCCTAAATATAAGGAGAAAGTGAAGATTGAACTCGACAGAATGCTGGAAGAAGGGATTATAGAACCTGTCGAAGAATCAGAATGGATTTGCCCTATGGTGGTGCAAGAAAATAAAACAAGAGAGATTAGGATATGTGTAGATCTCAGGAATCTGGATGATGCTTGCTTACATGACCCCTTCCCTACATAATTCGGTGACGAAGTGTTAGATAATGTGGGAGGCCAGGAGGTATATTATTTTACAGATGGATTCTGGGGATACCATGAGATCTGAATTGCCAAGGAAGATCTCCATAAGACCACATTTGCAATAGAATGGAGTTCCTACCAGTATACAGTGATGCCATTTGGATTGAATAATTCCCCATCCATATTTTCTAGGGTGGTGGTCAAAGCATTGAAGGAGTTTCTACATAAATTCGTAGAAGCATATTTTGATGATTGGACTATTTTTAGCTGATTAAAAAATCATATTGAATGTCTAAGGCTAATGTTGGACAAATGAAGACAATGTAAAATTTCCTTGAATCTGAAGAAATGCATTTCTTTCTCACCATTTGGAGTGTTGTTAGGTCATATTGTATGCAAGCAGGGATTGATGTTCGATCCATCTAAAATTTCCATTATAGTTGATCTAACCACTCCTACTTCAGTCAAACAACTGTGCACTGTGATGGTACATACTAGATACTGCAGGAAGTTCATTAAAGGATATGCCCAGATTACAACACCCATGGAGAAACTATTGAAGAAATATTTTTAGTTTAGTTGGACAAAAGAGTGCCAACAGAGCTTCGACACACTAAAACAAAAAATGGTTGTTGCGGCTATTGTGGTTTTCCCAGATTGGAGCAAGGAGTTTCATGTGCATGTCGATGCATATTCTATTTCCTTAGGAGCAGTGTTAGAACAACATGTAGAAGGATATATTGACCATCCATTATCCTTTTCTAGAAGGAAGCTATCAACTACTGAGATCAATTACACCACTACTGAGCGAGAGGGGTTAGCCATGGTGTATGCGCTGTAGAAATTTCTCCACTACTTGTTGGGAGGACACTTTAAAATGTTTACTGATCACTCCACACTAAAATACCTAGTCAACAAGCCATTGTTGGGGGGGAGAATATGCATATGGCTTCTGTTATTTCAGAAATATGAATTTGAGATCATAGTAAAGCCAGGAAGAATGAACAAAGGTCCTAACCACTTGTCAAGGTTGGAACATGGCGAAGAGCCGACCAGTTTGGAGGATGAACTTTCGGATGCACAACTATTGGCCACTAGAAATATTGATGACCACTTCACAGATATAGTCTAGTTCCTGTCAACAGGAATGGCACCTAGTGAGTATACAATGCCACAGAAGAAATGGCTAGTAGTGCATGCTGCAGAATTTTCACTAATAGATGGATAGCTATACAATATGGGACCTGATGAGATATTGAGAAGATGTGTTATGGAGGAAGAGCGACCATTGATCCTCGCAGAATCTCATGAAGGCATCGCAAGAGGACATTATGTAGGAAAAGCAATTGCGCAGAAGGTTCTTAGAGCTGTCCTTTGGTGGCCTACCTTACACAGGGATGCTAAAGATTATTCCAGAGCCTTTGATGTATGTGAGAGAGTTGGGAAACTTTCCAGAAGAGATAAAATCCCATTAGCACCACATATGAACCTACAAGCATTTGAGAAATGGGCCATTGACTTGGTTGGACCTATAAACCCACCAGGGAAGCACACAAGCACAAGGTACATAATTACAACAATGGAGTACTTGACCAGATGGGCTGAAGCAAGAGTAGTTAAGGACTGTAGTGCAACTATAGTTGTGCGCCTTATATTTGATGACATCATAACCAGGTTTTCATGCCTGAATATCCTTATGAGTGATCAAGGCACACATTTCATAAATAAGACTGTTGAAGCCCTGACCGAGGAATTTGTAGCCCATCACCAGAAGAGCACACCTTACCATCCACAAGAAAATGGGACAGTAGAAGCATTCAACAAAATCTTGGAGACAACGGTGATGAAGCTTTGTAGTGTGAACAAGGATGATTGTGATTTAAGAGTACCAATAGTACTATGGGCTTATAGAACCACTTGCAAGAAGCTAACAATGCGTACCCCTTTTAAGTTGGTGTATGGTCTTGAATTTGTTGTCCCAATGAAATACTTGGTACCAAGCCTAAGAATTGTTGCCTTCATAGATATGGATGACACTGGCACTGTTCGAGAAAGGCTTGCACAATTGGTTGAAATTGAAGAAGACATATTTATGGAAGGATTCCACCAGCAAGTACAGAAGGAAAGAGAGAAGGCCTATCATGACAGGAATATCAATAAGAAGGCATTTAAACAAGGTGATCTAGTACTGATATATGAAAGTAAGTTCATAAAACATCTTGGGAAGTTTAGAACATATTGGCTTGGGCCATATGAGATCGCCAATGTAACAGAAGGAGGAGTTGTGTAGTTGAAGACTCTAAAGGGAGAATGGAAGGAAGGATTAGTGAATGGTAGCCAATTGAAATTGTACTATGGAAACTAGCTTCCATGCAACTCTAAGTAAAAGCATAAGGAAAAGGGTCTAGGTACCAGGTGCAGTTGAAACTAGGTACCAGACACAGAAAAGACAGTCTGCACAAGGAAGTAGACAAGGCATAGAGCAGAAAGCAAAGGCTACACTGCACAGTCTAAAATCGAAGAAAAACAGAAGTATCAGATTTGAAGTGCCTTAGGACGAGTCATAGGTGAGTGTTGGGGGTCTTTTGGCCCTTGGTTGTGGAAGTAAGCAAAGATCAAGGAAGAAAAGGTAGAATGCAAACTATGCAGAATACACAGTGACTGTTACTGGGTCGAAGTGAGCAAAAGATCAAAAGAGACGGAGCAGAGTAAAAGGAAGAAAGTCGTTGAATGAGGAGATTGAGGAAGACAGATCATAAATAAATAAGGATCATGGACAAATCAACAAGCGGAAAAATCCATCGTTGGATGCTTTGGATCACCACGTGAGAAGGAAGGAAAGACAAACGTGGGTCAAGTTGACCTAGGGTTTTAGACACCTAGGGATTTGGTATCTAGGGTTTTGAAACCTTGGTTTAGGCCTAAGGATGTCGGTGAGCTATTGTAATGTATAAATAAGAACCTACATGAGGGAAGACGGTTCATTCTAGTTGTTGTTGTTGTTTTTATTGTTTTTATCTTTGTCATTGTGTGATTGAGTGAGTAATATTGAGAGAGAAAGAAGTGTTGATTACGAGAGCCTTCTGTATTGTAATATCTTTAGTTGGGTGTGAAGATCAACCCTGCAGCTAGGTGCACGGGGAGGGAAGAGATAGAGAGAAGAAGAAAGAAAATCTGCTAGCTAAGAGCGCAGACAAGAATTGTATGCTTCATCTTAATACATTATAAAGCACATTTTTGTGGATGTAGCCCTAGAGAAGGGATGAACCATGTATATATTGTGTTGTGTGTGATTGTTTCTCTGTTATTTTTCACTTAATATGTTGTTATGATGATAATGTGTTAGATATGAGATATAACTTACACAATAGGTTGTAAGAAGACAAAGAATACTATATTGTTTTCTATCGATCAATTTGACTCCACATTACATTCCTTCTGGTTGTAGACATATCTATCCTACAACCCCCTCATAGATGCTTCAGGTGAGACTGCATATGCCTCGCAGGTGCTACCGAAAGGGCCAATAGCTATGACTTGTTGGTGCACTCTTGGAGATGAACCTTGGGTCTACCCCTGTGGCAACAACTACTCCTCCTGAGCTTGTTCAAAACTTCAGATGAAGTGTGGGTGCACACTTGCGCTTCTCCTATAGTCTAAAAGTTAGGTTGTTCTCTCATTTTTCTCTACTTGTAAAGGAATTACACACACCTGTGCTTTCTCTTATGAACTTGGGACTTTTGAAGGTCATCTACGCACTCCTTATGCTTCTCTCAAAATTTGGAGCTTAAAAGGTTCTCGGTCTTTACACACCTTGTAGAGAATCTATGCACACTTGCACTATCTCTCCTAATATTTCGATTCTTTGAACTTCACAGGGGCTCATCCCTTTGTTATTTCAACGACTTTTCGTACCCTCCTAACCCTCATGCTCTTCCTCTTGAGATTTCAACTCTTTAGTTTCAAAGGGTTCAATCCCTTTGTTCTTTTCATATGACTTATTGTGCCCAGAAGGAACTCTGCACTCTTCCTCTTGAGCTTTACCAACACTTCAACAATATGTTGGCTTCATGAACTCCTTACACTCAACTCTCCTGAGTCATAGAATCTAAATAATCACCTGCGCACTCTTTGTGCATACTCTTCCTTCTGATTTTTTACATTGATCTGAGTGTAGGCACACTCCTTGATCCCTCTATGTGCACTCCTTTCACTATCCCTTCTAAGCTTATGACCTTTTCCGGCGTGCCCGCCTATCATGCTCCTCCTAAACTTGAAACTGAGTTATAGCGCACTAATTGCACTAGCTTCACAAAGTTTCTCCACAAATCTGGTGTGCACTCCTTGCACTAGCCTTGAGATCCCAAAACACTCAGAAACTCACATAGAAACAGGGAATTGAAACATTCCTGCAAAGAAATACACTAAAACTCATAGCATTCACAAACATGCACATATATTCACATAGACACATAGAGATACTCGGAAGTGAAATCAATTTCTATTAACAAAAAATATTTTCAATACTTTACAAGGTTTACAATGTTGGACTACGACAGAGTCTCAACTTCTCCTCTCCTCTCCTCTTTTTGCTCACAAAAGCTTCTTGTCTCCTCTCTTTGATCACGCAAAAACAAAATTCCTTACATGATGAAATGCATTGATTTATACCTGAAGTGGCTTTTCGCGCCTTCCCTATATATTATTCTAGTGCTATCACATCTAATTAAACACATCCCTATCACTAAGATACTATAGTAAATATTCATTTACAATATTCACATCTGAGGTGATGCTCGAGATCTGTACAACTATGGCCCATTAAAAGTGATTTACATTTATCCTTATTAAATACAATGGATCGGCCTTCCTCGAGCCTTACAATATTAACTTTCCTTAAATTTGAGATTTAAAATCAAAATTGAGAAAGCTAGTGCTTCTCTCTCCTCATAATCCGCTCCCTCCTAGTGTGTTGTTGCGCTGGTTGCTGATGCGCTGTTGATTTGGAGTGATGCTCCTACATCAATTAATTTCCCACTGCCTACATCAGTAAGACAAATGAGAACAATGTTGGGTCATACATGATATTAAAAGAAATTCATTAAAGGATATACACAAATTACAACTTCGATGGAAAATTTATTAAAGAACAAAGCTATGGTTTAGTGGAATGAATATTGTTAGCAGGTTCTAGACGTATTGAAGAAGAATCTAGTAACTGCAACAAATCTGGTGTTCCCAGATTGGAAGAAATAATTTCACATTTATGTGGATACATCATCAATAGTGTTCTATGCATTTTTAGCCCATTCAAGAGAGGGATAAAAATTTTCTTTTGCTAGAAGGAAGTTGTCGAATGTTGAGAAGAATTACTTGAGGATAGAAAAGGAAGGATTGGAAATGGTTTACGCCTTGCATTGTTAGGATATTTAGACACTTAGGAGTTAGTAAGATCTACTTGGTCTATTGTGTCGTTAGGTAAAAGCGTGTTTTCTAGTGTGTTTCTTTATTATGCATTAGTATGCATTTGTAGTTAGGAAATCCAACGGTCATGATATGTTCCCGACATAGAGTGATCTGACGGTTCATACTCTCCTCGATCTTAACAGCCATTCATCCATGGCTTAACACCTGATTGGTCCATGATCTCTATTTAAAGTGCATGGAGGGTCATTTTTCAATGATAGATTGTGAGAAACTCTCTTGTAAAATCTCTCTGTAATCGTTTTCTTTGCATTAATACACTGCTCCAAGTGGTCGTGTTGGCTGGGGCCGTGGATGTTTCCCCATAGGGGTTTTACCACATGAAAAAATTAGTGTGTTGATATTTGATATGGTTATGTGAGTGGTTACTGAAGGTTTTCGTCCTCTGTTGGAATACCTGTGTTGTCGAACATGGTATCAGAGCATGTTTGAAGACTTGCTCCTGTTGTAGATCGAGATCATGAAGCCGAGTTTCCTCATATCCAATTTATGTGATTTATATACATTTATAGGCTAGGAGGATTGTTCCATTGCGTCTAGAGTGCTCGTTTCAGTTAGGAACACTTTTCGTTTCACTCGAAAAGGTTTATGTTTGCCTAAGATATGGCCATTATAGTCAGATCCGGAGGTATAAAGCTTGAATACACATTTTTAAAAAAATTTGCAGAGTAGTATTTTGGTTTTATTTCGATTTTGTTTTATTTATTTTGGGGTTGCTACTCTTTTAGATATGCATATGCTCTTTGCCCCGTTCCCTGTGTGATCTCATCAAATCAGAAACAAATAGGAAAAGGTGCATCTTCTGGGTAAGCTAACCGAGATCTAACCCTTGTTGTCATCAAGAAGCGAAATTTTTTTCTTGTGTGAAAAGAGTTTTTTTTTAGCATGCTCTCCAAGGCCGAAAACAAAAACGAAGACGACGACGATGACGATGATGACGATGATTGTGACGACAACAACAACAACAAAAATCCTCCTTCTGAACATTACAATATGTTTTTCTAGTTCATCTGGTTAAAAGTTGTCGTATTAAGTAAGAGGTATTGAGTTCAAGTCTCTCTTTTGTTACCTTTTTTTCGAAAAGTTCATGCTAAAATCGTAAAGTGTATTTCAATTCAAGTATACAAGTGAATCACTATTAGTATCTTTAATATTTTATTTTAGAGTTATTTATTTGGCATGCATATTTTCTGTTATAAAGTAACTTCATTGTAAAAGTGATCCCCACTTCTCTTTATAAAAGTGGGTCACTTCATAAAGAAACTTACACAATCACGTGGTCATTTGGTTACCGATTGTGCCTTTTTTTTTTAAAAGGGCATAACTCTAACATTGGAAGTCCATTTTCAGTGCCATTTTTTTTAAAACTGCATAACTTTTTGAGCTCTTTCCATCCAGATCATCAGTTTCAATTTTTAAATCCACATTATCTGCATATTAAGTATGGCTTCTACAAGTACTGTATTTCTTACCAGCAACAACAACTTCCAATGGAAATGTCATATGGAAGATTTATTAAGAAGTAAAGACTTTTACTGGATTACCTTGGGAAAGGAAAAATCACCCAATGATGTTGATAAGAAAGACAACTGGGATAATAGGAATGACGAAGCACGTGGAATAATCAAAATTTCCATCTCTCCTGATTTAAGGTACCACATTCAAGATATTGATGACCCCAAAGAATCTTGGGACATGATTGAATTTGTGTTTGGTAAACTCAATATTATTCGAGCACAACAATTAGAAAATAAAATACTGACCTTGAGTCCAAATAATTTTTCTTGCCTTGGAGACTATCTATCTAGGTTTAAAATGCTCAGAATTTTATGTGAAGAATGTAAGATAAAGATGGAGGAAGAGCGTTGCATCTATCTTATTCTTTCTAAGCTAGGTAGTGCATATTCTATGTTTGTATATACCTTTTATGCCGTGAGAGAGGCTCTAGGGGAAGAAGCTTATGAAAAACCCACTCTTGAGTCATTTTGTGCTTTTTTGATTCGAGAGGAAGATAAGCTTTTACAATTTGGAGTGATCAACACTGCAAATCCCTCCAACAAAGCCTTAGTTTCCCAGCAGAAAGATAAACCCAAGTATCCCAAGAAGCAACATCCTCACAATAACAACAAACAACATAAGGGTCCCAAACCTACTCAAACAACTTCATCTCCTACTGGTGACAAAGGAGGAAATTATAAAAGTAAGAATACTAACAGACATTACAACTTTTGTGATAAAGATGGTCATGATGAGTCCAAATGTTTCAAGAAGATGGCATCTTTAGAAGCAATGATGAAGAAGCACAACATCAATATTGATTCTACTTCTTCTTCTCACAGACATGAACTTTCTGCTTCTGGTTTCTCCTTCAATTCAAATTCTACTACTACTTCTTCTTCTTATGAGTGGTTTATTGATTCAGGAGCATCTTATCATATGGCTAAGGATAAAGCCATATTTTCTTCTTTAAATGGATGTAACACCAAGAAAATATTTGTTGGTGATGATAGATCTCTTAGTGTTGTAGGATCTGGAATAGTTCAAGTAGATAATGGTCATTTCAATGATGTATTATGTGTTTCAAGTCTTTCTTGTAACCTTCTATCAGTATATCAAATCACTCATTCAGGTGAAGGTAAAAACGTCGAGTTTTCACCTCACCAAGTTGTAATCAAGGATCTAAAATATCCTAAGCATGTTCTTGCAACTAGAATTGCTAATGATATTACTAGGTTGTACAAGTTTAACAACTTTGGGTCATCATATTTTTCATCAGTTTTTGTTGCTCATAGTGATGACTTGAACAAACTTTGGCATGAGCAGTTTGGTCATCTAAACTATCACTCATTGCAACAACTATGTANATGTAATCAACAGATGGTGACTGGTCTTCCTCTTGTTTCATGCAGAGATGGTTTTTGTGTCGGTTGTGTTCTTGACAAACATCATTGGGATAGTTTTGACAAACGTGCCTCTTGGCATGCCTCAGTTCCTTTGCATATTGTTCACAGTGATTTGTGTGGTCCACTTTCTTCTCCTTCTTTTTCTGGGTGCAAGTATTTCTTAACTTTCATTGATGACTTTTCCAAACGTACTTTGGTTTACTTCTTAAAACTCAAGAGTGAAGTCTTTGACAAGTTTTTGGCCTACAAGGCCCTTGTAGAAAAGAAATATGGACATCAAATTCAAAGTTTAAGAACAGATAATGGAGGAGAATATGTGAACAATAATTTTACAAGCTACTGCACTATACAAGGAATCCAAATGCAACACATTGTTCCATATACGCCACAACAAAATGGTGTTGCTGAGAGAAATAACCACACATTAAAAGAAATGGCTAATTATATGATCCAATCTAAGGGATTAAGTCTAAAGTATTGGGCGAAAGCCATCAACTGTGCAATTTACATAGTAAATCACACTCCCACAAAGGCTCTTAAAAATATAACACCAAAAGAATCTTGGACTAAAATTAAACCAGATGTAAGTCACTTCTGTGTATTTGGCAGTATAGCATGGGCTCACATTCTTGATGAGAAAAGGAAAGCATTGTAGCCTAAAAGTGAGAAGTGCATATTTGTTGGTTATTCTGAAGATGTCAAAGGTTATAGACTTCTTCAATCACACTGTAATGAAATTATTATTAGAAGAGATGTTAAATTTGATGAAAATATCTTGGCTTGCGATCCTAATTTGACGATTGTGCCTTCTTCATCCTGTGAGCCATCTTTGACGTTTGTGCCTTCATATGATCTTTTTTACTCTTCAGATGATGACAGTGAGGATGAAAATCCACCTCCGCCTGCTAACCCTCCTCCAGATGAGTCCTTTGAACCTGAACCAACACCAACTCCATCGCTTCCTAGATGGGTCCGTTGAACATGAGAAGTAGTTGGTGATCTTGTCGGTGATCCTTCAGATTAGTGTTGGACACGTTCATAGTTCCTACGAGCCTCTTCTCTTTTGGCTAAAGTTTCAGAAACTCATGATCCAGAGACATTTACAGAAGCTTCAGGTCACCATATTGGGATACAACAATGAATGAAGAGTATCGTTCTTTAATGGAAAACGATACTTGGGATCTTGTACCTATTCCAAAAGGAAGAAAACTTGTTAGATGAAAATGGGTCTACAGAACTAAGTATGCATCAGATGGAGGTGTTGAAAGACACAAGGCTCGGTTAGTTGTCAAAAGATTTTCCCAAGTTGAAGGAATTGACTATAATGAAACCTTTGCCCCTGTAGAAAAAATAAATTCCATCCACCTTGTTCTTTCCCTTTCTGCCTCACATAAATGGGAGGTCCATCAGATGTATGTTAAATCTGCCTTCTTGCACGGGGATTTGTAAGAACAAATCTACATGGAACAACCTTCTGTCTATGTCCAGAATGACTCTAGCCTTGTTTGTCGCCTCAAGAAATCTCTTTATGGTCTCAAGCAAGCTCCCCGATCTTGGTATGCCAAAATGGGTATCTTTCTTATTGCCACTGGATTCTCTAGATGCCATTATGATCCTAATGTCTATACCAAGAAACTAGGAATCCATCTCATAATCCTTGTACTTTATGTTGATGACCTTATCCTTACTGGTAGTGACTCAAAACTTTTAAACCATGTGAAAACCAACCTTAAGAAGAAATTTGAAATGATAGACTTATGATTTTTTCACTATTTCCTTGGCCTCCAAGTTTTGAAAACCAATGAAGGAAATTTTCTTTCCCAGTGTAAGTATGCTTGTGACCTTCTTCGTATTTAGGTGCTTTTTCAGCACATGGTTTTTGTCGATGGTTTTTCTATTTCTGGTTAAGGAATTAGGGTTTTGGACTAATCCAAGTCATTGGGTTAGGGTTTTGGATGCCTCTTTATCATATATGTATTTTGTATTGTAAACATTGTAACAAAATGAATGAATATAGAATATGTTGGTTTTCCCAGTTTGGGTTTCCGGGGAAAAATATCTGTGTAATGTTTGTATTTGCCATTGTATCCTTTCTGTTCTTTTCTGAATATCTGTTTGTAGTATATATTGTACAAGGTTAGGATTTACACTCCATACCACCCACAAGCAAATGGACCTATGGAGGCCTTCAATAAGATACTGGAGAATGCATTGACAAAGGTTTTTAATGTAGGTCGGTATGACTAGGACTTAAGGATTCTTGTAGTTCTATGGGCTTATAGAATTACATGCAAGAAGTTCACAGGTTAGACACCCTTTATATTAGCATATGTTAAGGAAGCATTCATGCCCATGAAATTTCTTGTACCGAGTCTATGCATTGCTACAATAATATACCTTATGGATTCTGGTGTAGTAGAAGAAAGACTCTTACAGTTACTGGTATTAGAGGAAGAATATTTTTTTGTAATATTCCATCAACAAGTACATAAGTCACGTGAAAAGGCATGGCATGATAGAAACATCAATTAGAAGAAGTTCCACATAGGATATTTAGTACTTCTCTATGAAAATAAGTTCTTACAGCACCCTGGAAAGTTCATGATGCACTGGATAGGACCATATGTGATAAAATATGTGACAGAAGAAGGTGTTGTGCAGCTATAACAATTGGATTGACAAGTCATGGCAGGACTAGTTAATGGGAGTCAACTGAAACTATACATGGATGATCGCCCTTCCACGCACTAGGCGAATTGTGCGGGATATGTACCATAGAAATTGTATCATAGTGTACTATAGACATAAAAGGTGGAAAAAGAAAGAAAAAGAAAGAAAAATAGGAAAAAGAAAGGATATGGTTTAAGGAAGAAGCAGACAGTTGCAAAGTTCAAGCAATTAAGGAAAATCATGAAAATGTTGCAGAAGACAAAGAAGAAGGAAAAAAAGTGCACAGACGAAGGGAGGAAGTTTGCGGAGAGAGAAGAGATCATGTAGAATGAAGAAATCACATAGAGGGAATAGATCATTATTGTATCATTTTCACCACTTGAATGAGCAAAAGAGGGACACTTGCAAGTCCAATTGGGTCTGTTGGATAGGATAGAGGTTAGTGTATGAATAAAATGACTCAGTCACATGAAATAAACAAACAGCCAAGATAATAACAACTAAGGAAATGAAACTAAAATTCATAAGGAAATTAGAACCAAAAAGCAATCAAACAATTGACCAATATTCATGCCACCAATGGAGAGATTATATTAGTGGAAAAACACCAAAGAAAAAGGGGGACTTATGGATCCCCTCTTCCTCCAAGGGAGGGCTCTTGAGTCCCCTATGTGAGAGCTCTTATTACAAATAGAAAACTAGAAAGGAAATATCCAAGAAATCCAATATTATTCCCTCGAGAGGTGAGGTGAATAGCTTAATGAGATGATGCCCGTATGCTCCAAGAAGGAAAGAGGTTCCTTGCAGGAGAATAGAGGAAGCATAACAATAAAATGAGATTCTTGAATTCATAGTGCACCCATGGATTCCTTTTATAGAAACTCTTTGAGGCATTATCCAACCAGTATTTAGTGTGAATAAGGGGCCCTTTAGGGCACCCTTAGGTCTTTGACCAGCTCCCCACTCGAATTCATCTAAGATTTGAGGGTCAAATCAACTTGGGAGATGAACCAGAAATGGGTGAGGGGCTGACAAGAAACATAAATGCAATGTTCTCAGGTGTGCATGGTTTTATTCGTACATAGTCGCGCATCAGGCACATGTGTGCTTTTCCATCTTTTTTTACTTGAGCACGTGTGCATGCTTCCTTTAGATCCTGAGTGCATGTCAATTTTATAACTAGTTGTATAGTTTTTGTGCCCTTTGGAAATGTATTTTTGGGGCTATGAATGAACTAATAGGTGTTTGGAGATGCTAGATTCCTGTGACCATTTGCAGATGGAATTTCAGTGATAAAAAATGCCCCCTAATGTGTGAGGTTAGGAGCATACGTATAGCTGAAATAAATCAATGTTTCTTCTACTGAGAGTACCATTGTAGGAAATAATGTTGATAGGAACTGCAAGAGTGATCCATTGGAGAGAGAGGGGAAACTGTGGGACCCAAACCTTTCTCTAGGTGTGGGAAGATAAAAACTATATACAAACGAGGCGGGCATGCCCCATGCTCGTGTCATGTAACTCAAATGTGTAAGACAATAACTGAATATTTATTCTCATGTAGATAACTACAGCACCCGTCGGGGTGGTTTGATAATGGAAGATGACAATTCTGATGGTGAACATACTCTGAAATGAGGAGAGGACACTTGTAAGAAGTGTCGATGACTCATAGGCATTGATGGCCCACCAAATTTCAGAGGTCTTCGGCTAGTATAAAAAAATGCAATAGTCGCAAAGTAAGACCCACCATAACATAATATTGTGTTGAAGTTGAATGTTATGGGGGTCAACGACAACATGGAGCAATGATGGTTCTCCCTCTGTCATTCGAGACTCCTCATTGTAAAGGTAATGAGAGTCAAGATACTGTCACCCTTTTGGAAACTGTGATGACGTCGACAGAAAGGGAGACATGATACCAAGAAGAAAAGGGCTTCATGAAATCCACTGGATGATATCAGGAACTGATGAGGATTATGGATGAACTCGATATGCGGTGAGAGTCAATACCTTGTGGATAGATGTGAAGTATGAGTGGCAACAACCGTGAAACTGGATTCAACATCAGGGGAATGACTAGACATGGGTTTAAATCGTACCAGAGGCATGAAAAAGTGGACAAACCCAGAGATTGGAGGTACATGGACTGTGGGATCCTCGGGTTTTATGTACAATGTCAACATGGGTAGAATATAATGAATGTCCCAACCAAGGGCGACATGGGTTGCTTTGCTGAAAAAATAAGGTCGCTAAAGGTGACAACAAAAACCTATGTAAATGTTGGAAACAAAGGCTTTGTACAATTACCAAATGAATAAAGAATAATTTTGGATACGTGTACAGATACAAAAATGGGTGCCCCAGTGCAAGATGGCTTGGCCTGTGAGGGAGCAAGTTGCATGGAGAATTGGTGGAGGGTGGGGGCCCCATAGGTGGGTTTTTGTATGAGGTAAATGAATGGAGGGAAATCTGTAGATGGGAAAACTAATTGTGGATGAAATGGAGGGTTAATGATATTGCGGAGGCATAGTGTAAATGAGAACCGTGAAGATATATAATGGGAGTCCATTGGGAAAGCTTAGAAAAATAAGAAGGAGTATGTGGTTGATCCTCGAACATGTGTGAGACTATCAGGATTCTCATATGGGGGTAAAAGTAGCATGAGTGTCAAAGTGCCAAAGGAGACTATGAATGGGACAACTCATGTAGGGGAGAGTGCTACCGGGTGATAGTACCAAAATGTAGTGGAGGTGATAGTACTGCAGACCTGGATGTGAGGATCCTACAGGAAAATGTCGAAGGGTGTGACTGGGGGATGCAATTGGTATTTAGAGGGAATGACTACATGCCAGTGTCGATAATATACCTAAAGGGGTTGCACTAGTTTGTGATGATCAAGTACCTACACACATGAAAACCGAATACCCGAAGTGAATAATATCTGAAGATAAAGAACATACAATAGTTATTCGATAATTTTGAACATGAGCATGCGTACCTGGGCGTGATTTGAGAAAAATGCTCCCCTCGGCCCGAGGATGGATGGTGACCCGATGAATGTGACTGTGTAGGTGGAGGGATCTTGATCCCGTGGCTGAAGATGGATCAAAAAATGGATTCTATGAGCTCCTGTAATTGAGCGTGGAAGTTTGGAAAAAGGGAATATATATAGTTGTAAGGCCCACAATGCCACCTCATTTGTACCTTCTGCCATAGTGATTTGACGAGAGGTTTTTTGAGGAGATTTGGACATTCTAGGAGTTTGAGCCAGCCGATCCAGGATTTCTAAGAGCCAGGTTAGTGGTCTCATCCTCTTGCATAGTAGTCAGGGTTTCTTTTCTGGGCAGGGTCGTACAAGTGGTCATACTGTGGGATTTTGGGAGGGTGGCCCCCCCAGTGCACGGGCGATCGAAGGATACCCATGTTGGGGTGCAAAGATGTAGAGAGGATAGCTACGCATGGGGGCATGTGAGTGAGGAAAATAGATGTGCATTACATGCACGCCTGTTCGAAGTACAACTGCGCATTGTGCGTAGCTATTTCACTCACAACTATGCACCAATGCATAACTGTGTAGCGAACAAGTGCGCACGAATGCATGCTCATGGGTGTGATAGATGTGCATTGATGCACATATGTTTCTTCAATATTTGCACATTGATTCGCAACTGTGCAAAGAATAGGAACACATATGTGCATGCCTTTGGGAGTGACAGTCGTGCAATTGAGGCAATGCCGAGGTTTTGAAAAAACTTGTCTTTTTTGAAGTTTTTCGTTTTATGAATTGTGATGGATCGTCAAGTGATGTTTGTATGAATGCAAGTGATCAGTTCAGGATGTTATTCCACTGTAAGGAGAGGGACTGCGTGCACCTTAGGGAGGTGGTGAGAGATGAGCTTGACATTCAGGGACCTTTGGCAGCCTATGGGTTTCTAAAGTTCTTCGACTGCACATTTCTTCGGGCACAAGAATACCTTCTGTAGTTTTTGATTTCTATCTAGAGTACTGAGCTACAATGCTTCATTGTACGGGGGGAACAACTCACATTCTATGCAATGGAGGATGTATACTTCTTGACCAGGCTCCCTTTTTGGGGGAGGGCCCTACTTGCTGATCCCCAGTTGCCAGGGGATGCACACTTGGCAGACTTGGTGTGGAGCTACTACTTGGGGCCAGACTTTATGTCAAGCTCAGTTGTTTGGATTGGGGTGATGGATGCACTTGTGCATCGTTGCATCGCAGCAATGATAGTGAGGATCTACGAATCCTTAGCTACTCAACAGATCAGTGGAGGTCAGCTAAGGATTATGCAAAGAGAATTAGGTGGAGAGCATTTTTCCTGGGGCTTGATGTTGCATACCAAGATGATGGGGTAGCTCAACCGGTGTCAAGTCGCCGACTTAGGTGATTTTTCCTTTGGGTTGATCTTGGTGGTGTGGTTCTTGGAGAGGGTTCCCATGTTGTTCCCTAGAGTGTTGTTGAAGGTGGTTGATGCACACGAGCCACGATTGATGCAGTGAGCATCAATTTTAGTATGGCATGGAGGTGGGGAGGGTGGCCATTATTTTACGGCCGATATGGCATGTGTGTGGCGCCATATGTGAAAGATCATACTACAGTTTCCATATGGTGGGATGGACTTCCGGAAGGACCTAGATATTGTTTTACCTCCTCAAGAGGATTGGGACCATAGAGGTATGTTAGTGTACTTTATGTTTTGTAATTTTATAGTATAACATATGTTTTATGTATGGATGGTTGTTGATTGATGTAGCCCCCCTCCCCTTCAAGGTTCTCTCGATGTGACCATGGCCTGTGACTTAGGGCCAATCCTTTGGGCATGTCGCGTTTCTTGGTATCAAGACTCCTGATGTTGAGTTTCCCGACTCCCTCAATCCCCGATACCTGAAAAGGGATAACGGGTCTTTAGCTCCTCCTTTTATGTTTCCATATGACCCCTGCTATGACCTAGGGCCAAACCTCAAAATTGTTTCGGTACTTTGCGACTTGCGAAGTTGAAAGACCTCTCACCTCAGATCTTTCGATCCCCGAAACCCCAAAATTCTTCCACGCCAGATCAACGGCTCCTAGTGCTCCAAGATCTGATGGTCCACGTTCCTCCTTTGTGAAGTTTGAAATTCATAACTCAGGACTTTGGGATGGTTCTCTCCTTCGAACCTCTAACTCCCGAAATGTCGAAATGCCGATACTCCAGTTTGATGGCCCACAACCCCCGTGATCTGACGGTTGTGATTCAATCACAATTTCACGATTCACGATTTCTAACAAATCCACCCTTTGACTCCTCTGAGTAGCGAGTCAGCAAAATGTTGCCTGCCCTCCATGCATCCTTTCTGATGGATGGTCCTGATTATTTTGCGAATTCTCCTTTCGCAGACCTGCTCTTTTCTTCACCTCTAATCTCTTGGTGCCCAATCCTCTGGTGTGTGTGTGGATCTCCACCAATTGTCCTTCTTGATCCAACAGTCCATAATGATTTCGTGACTCCTCCCTTCGCGAGTTTTTTCCTCTGCTCCTCGTAAATATCCTAGTGTCCGATCCCACGAACACTCCTGATCTGCTACCACATATCCTCTTGACGATGGAAGGTTCCTATTGTTTCAGAACTTCTCTCATACACCTTCCTCCGGATATAATGAATATCGGTCCATGCGCTCAGATCCAACGATCCAGATCTGATCTCCACCTGTGCACATTCTCGCTTGTATGGACTCTGATCAGACAGTCTAGAACCTTCCATGATCTACGGTTGTGATCGAATCATGATTTAACATGTCGCGACTTTGGATACTAATGACCTCTTTCCTCCCAACTCCTGATATCTGATCCCGCGAAATGAACCAATGATTCAGATCTCTCCTGGATTGACGGGTCCTATTCCTCCTGAGCTTTGAGAGTTAAATGATTCCCACCCTTATCCTCCTCACAACTTCTCTTGATCTGACAAATTTTGTCTATCAACGCTTCCTCCTCGAAGATTCTCTGTCATCTATTTTCTCCTTAACAAGCTCCAGCCAAATCCTTTGGTGCTAACTCTCCTGAACTTTGATCTTATGACTTAGAAGATTTCCAATCATTCGAAGGTCTTGGCCTTCGATCTTTATTCCTTCCATGGACTCAGTTGTTGGTCTCACTTACTCTTATGAAAAATGTTATCTCTTCTGAGATTTCAGCTAGCTCAGCCTCAAAGGGAATCAACCCTTCTGCTTCCTTTGAAGACTTATGGTGGCCCTCCTATCTCACTTGGTGCTCGACCTCCTGAGCTTTGGAACTTGAAACAAGTTCACTCTGTGCATTCCCCTTGCGCTTCGACTAGCCTTTAGATGGATGTCTCTCAACACTTCATCTGAGTTTTGGCCTAGTGCACCCCTTGCACAGGTCTTCTTCTAGATTATTCAATAGCTCTATCTCCTTTCACTCCTTAAAAGGATATAAGTTCCCTCCTGGTAACTTCTCCCTCAAGAAAACCTTGTTGAGCCTACAGAGTATTCAAAAACTTTGTAATTGTTTTCTCCCACATTTCTCTTGACTATGAACCTGAAATAGCGTTCCTTTGGTGCACTCTTCACACTCGCTCGATGCCCACCTGGCAGAGCTCTACAAAAACCTTAGTAGTTTTGTATCTCTAGGCCTTCTCTGCAAAATCTTCCATCTAGAGTATTTAGTAACTCTAAGGCTCCTCTTGAGTTTATAAATTACCATGGGGTTCCCTCCTGGCACATTCTCCTGTGAACTCGACAGAGAGATTCAAATGCACACTCCTTGTGTTGGCTTCAAAACTTCTACTGTTCTGTTGTGCACTCCTTGCACAACCTAAAGAACCTAGAATGATATTTCCAACTCAAATAGAGATAGATAAATCTACCTTCCTACTGTAAATGATACTTATCACACATCTACATCATTCATTCATGAAATACATAAACACATGAACAACAATATGCAGGAAAAACTGCTTTGTTATTATCTTTGTGTGTCTATATATATGATTTACAAAAACTGGATTGTAACAAAGTCCCAGTTCTCTCAATATCTCTCTCAGAACTTCTAATACCTCCTAAGGCCTCTCTACCCTTCTTCCTCTCTGTGTTCCTATATGAAAACTGATACAAGATATCCTTATAGAAGAGGGTCTCTGCGAGCTCGTCCTCTCTCACCTAACCTCATCTATTACATTGAAGGTTCATAAATGTTTACCAAGACCTAACTATGATATGGGCATATTAAAAGAAACCCTTTAAGGCAATCCAACCACTACCTATACAAAGGCATGTTCTGGTATAGGATTATTTCAAATTTAAAAATTGCAGGTTTAATACCTCTCCCTTCCTCCATTGTGTGTTTGTGTGCTGGCACATTTATTGAGGTGGAGCAATGATCCTGCATCATACTCCCCTGCTAGGAAAAATATGATCTCCTTCTCATGATCTCCTCTTCTTCAGTGTTGAAATCCACCTAGATCCCAAATTCGCTTATGGAGTTTTCCTTTTGTTTCTCTAGAGCTATACTACTACTGCTGCTTCTTCTTTCCCCTCTTTTTTTTCTTCCCTACTACTGTGGAAGGATATTTTCTGGTCAACTCCCCTTTGCTGAATACTTCTGCTAACCTTAACATCAGCTTCCTGATATCCCCTATCACTCTATCCAGTTGCTCCAGTGGTTGGGTCTTCTTATGCAGTCTTCTCTCCTGCACTTCATTCTAATCAGTGGGAAGATATACTTGATCTCCCATGTTGTCTTTATCTCTCCTTGTGACATCGAGTTGACACTCTTGCGGACTTATTTTCAACCACTTCCATGGCCTTCATTAGACATTTCCACCTTAAACATTCCCTCTTGGAAAGCCTATGGATTACTCTACATCTGCGAGAATCTCCATCTTCTCCCACAACTCACCTGGCTATTCAAATTTTTGATTTTGCTTGCCTGTAAGATATTGTCCGTAAGCAAGGCTCGACCTTCTGATTACTTCCGTTGCCTACAAAATTCAATTCCATGAAGCTCTGATACCACCTGATGCAACACCCCTCCCCTTCTAGGTTCTCTCCATGTGACCTTATCCTGTGACCTAGGGCCAATCCTTTGAGCGCGCCATGTTTCACTCTATCGGGACTCCTGACGTTGAGTTTCTCGGCTCCTTCAATCCTTGATACCCAAAAAGGGATAACAATTATTTATCTCCTACTTTTATGCATCCATATGACCCCTTCTATGACCTGGAGCCAAACCTCAAAAGCATTTTGGGACTTCACGACTCACGAAGTTGAAATACTTCTCACCTTAGATCTTCCGATCCCGAAAACCCCAAAATTCTCCCATGCCAGATCAAAGGCTCCTGGCACTCCAAGATCTGACGGTCCACGTTCCTCCTTTGCGAAGTCATAACTTCACGACTCAGGACTTTGGGATGGTTCTCTCCTTCGAACCTCCGACTCCTGAAATTCCAAAACACCGATACTCCATATTGACATCCCACAAACCCCGTGATCCAACGACTGTGATTGAATCACGATTTCACGATTCGCGAGTTCTAACAACTCTACCCTTTGACTCCTCTAAGTCATGAGTCAGAAAAATGCTTCCTTCTCACCATGCATCCTTTTCGATGGATTGTCCTGATTATTTCATGAATTCTCCTTTTGCAAACTTCCTCTTTTATTCACCTCTGATCTCCAGATGCCCGATCCTAGGTGTGTGAGGAGATCTCCGCCATGTGTCCTTTCAGATCCAACGGTCCAGAATGATTTCGTGACTCCTCCCTTCGTGATTTTTCTCCTCTGCTCCTCGTAAATCTCCTGGCGTCTGGTCCCATGAACATCCCTGATCTTCTGCCACCTGTCCTCCTGACGATGGATGGTTCCTATCATTTCAGAACTTCTCTCATGCACCTTCCTCCCGATCCAACAACTATCGGTCTACACACTCAAATCCAATGATCCAGATATGATCTCCAACTGTGCATGTTCTCGCCTGTCTGGACTTTGATCAGATGGTCCAGATCCTTCCATGATCTATGGTTGTGATCAAATCGCGATTTCACACGTCGCGACTTTGTAGACTAAGGACCTTTGTCCTTAGAACTACCAATATGTGATCCCACGAAATGAATCAACGGTTCAGATCTCTCCTGGATCGACGGGTCTTATTCCTCTTGAGCTTTGAGAGTTAAATGATTCCCATCGTTATCCTCCTCACAACTTCTCTTGATCTGACAGCTGTCAGCCATCGATGGTTCCTCCTCGAATATTCTCTACCATCCGTTCGCTCCTTAATGAGATCGAGCCAAATACTTTGGCGCTAACTCTCCTGAACTTTGATCTTTTGACTTAGAATATTTCCGGTCGTTTGAAGGTCTCGGCCTTTGATCCTTCTTCCTTATGCGGACTCAACTCCTTGTCTCGCTTACACTTATGAAAAATGTTATCTCTTATGATCTTTTAGCTGGCTCAGTCTCTAAGGGACTCGACCCTTCATATTCCTTTGAAGACTTCTAGTGTCCCTCCTGGCTCACTTAGCGCTTGAATTCCTGAACTTCAGAACTTGAAATAAGTTCACTCTATGCGTTCTCCTTGCGCTTCGACTAGCCTTCATATGGTTGTCTCTCAACACTTCATCCGAGTGTTGGCCTAGTGCACCCCTTGCACAGGTATTATTCCAGAGTATTCAACAACTCTGTCTCCTTTCATTGCTTGAAAGGATATAAGTGCCCTCCTGGAAACTTCTCCCTCAAGCAAACCTTGTTGAGCCATAGATTATTGAAAAAATTTGTAAGTGTCTTCTCCCACACTTCTCTTGTCTCTGAACTTGAAATAGAGTTCCTCTGGTGCACTCTTTTCACTCGCTTGATGCCCACCTAGCAGATCTCTACAAGAACCTTCAGTAGTTCTGTCTCTCTGGGCCTTCTCTACACAATCCTCCCTCTAGAGTATTCAGTAAATTTAAGGCTCCTCTTGTGTTTATAAATTACCCTAGTGTGCCCTCCTAGCACGTTCTCCTCTAAACTTGACAGAGAGATTCAGATGCACACTCCTTCCGTTAGCTACAAAAATTCTATTGTTCTTTTGTGCACTCCTTGCACAGCCTAAAGAATCCAGAATGATATTTCCAACTCAAATAGAGATAGATAAATCTACCTTCCTACTGTAAATGAAACTTATCACACATCTACAACATTCATTCATGAAATACATAAACACATGAACAAAAATATGCAGGAAAAACTTCTTTTCTATTATCTATGTGTGGCTATACAAATGATTTACAAAAGCTGGATTGTAACAAAGTTCCAGTTCTCTCAATGTCTCTCTCAGAAATTCTAAGACCTCCTAAGTCCTCTCTACCCTTCTTCCTCTCTGCCTTTCTATATAAAAAATGATACAATATATCCTTACATAAGAGGGGCTCTGTGAGCTCATCCTCTCTCACCGAACCTCGTCTATTACATTGAAGGTTCATAAATGTTTACCCATACTTGACTATGATCTAGGCCTGCTACAAGCAACCCTTTAAGGAAATTGAACCACTACTTGTACAAAGGAATGGTCTGGAATTTATAATCTTACAACACAAAAATCCGTATAGAATTATTTCAAATTTTAAAATGGGAGGTTTAATACCTCTCCCTTCCTCCATTATGTGTTTGCGTGCTAGCACATTTATTGAGGTGGAGTGATGATCCTGCATCACTGATTCTATCATTTTTTTGTTGTGTTTGTAGATGTGGGGCCACGATGTCGAGAGGTGGAGTTGGTTAGAGCATCGGCTCGTTAGCGGTCTGTGATATAGCCATGGGGAGAGCCGTGGGTGGGAGAGAGACGTCAAAGGGACGAGGTTGGTGCGAGGCCAGTGGATGATGTGAGAGCTGTGAGGAGACATAGATTTGATGACCCTAGTGTAGGTCCAACACATGCTCCTCCAGTATAGGTCGGCGGGGTGTTAGAGGACTTTCAACGTCATTTGGAGTTGGTTCCACAAGGAGTGCTTGAGGGCATGTGGACTCAAGTCCAAGACGAGGAGTCTTGGAGCAGTGTGTGGGCCTTCTGACAGTGCTATGGACCCTGATCCGTAGAGAAGCTGTAGCGGGGGAATTTATGACTGGGCGACTACCCCATGGACCTGGAGGACCCCCAGCTAGTGGGACAACTCCTCCAGATAGAGGAACTAGCGGTGGTGCTCTAGAGGCACCATGAGTGCTCTGTTGTATATTTTTGGTATTTATAGAGGCTTGCGAGCCCATTTTGTACAGGGTAGTCTGAAACCTATTTTGTACCTATAGGGATGAGGGGGCTCACCTGCCTATGGGCAATGTACATTTTGTACCATTTTTGTAAACATTGATGATACAATGATCGTTTATATATATATATATATATATACATGTTTATGATCTCTATGATGTTCACATGTGATTATGTTTTGTGATGTTTTTTTATGATGTCTAACCTATATGCTATGATAGACTTTTGATTATTTATGCATGTGTAATGGTGTCTTGATGTGATAAATGCCAATCTAACACTAGGTTAGCCATATTATCTGCTATTTGATTAAATTGTCATGGAATATGTGTAAATGTAATTGAATAAAAATGTCGAGATAAGATTCTAACTTGTAGGTATTTGCGGAAGAGGTAAGGATCACAGACACAATACACATTGTTGAGCTGCAGGATGACAAGTTGGGAATCGAGTAGGACAGTAAGGTGATGAATGTGGTGGTGACTAGCCTCTGCAAGGAGGCCAATGACGATGGTGTATTTTGCTTGGTTGTTGGTTGCTGAGCCTAAACATATGTCACTGGAGTGGATCAGTTCATGTGAGGGGGTATAGAGGGCCCAAGTAGTTGAAGAGAGATTCTATGTCTAGCAGATAGCTCCGTCAGCGTAATCGATGTGGTAGACCGATGGAGGAGGCATCTATCAATAACATAAATGGAATATAAGACATAAGTTCATGGAGGGAAAAGAAGATTAAAAAATCCACAAATGTGTAAAACAAAAAGAAAAATCCTAGTGTAGAATGACTACGCTCAGGCGTAAAATTTCTTTAAGTACAACCCATTGATGGGTTCTTTGAGAGGGTAGCCTTCTGGAGAGGCCCAGATGTATGCACCTTTAGTGAGGCAATGTTGGACGATGTAGGGTCCATGCCATAATGACTCGAATTTTCCATGACCGAGGGTATTGTGAGAGATATCATAAGCTAGAATGAGGTCTCCTTCATTAAATCAGAGAAGGTTGACATGGCGGTCAAAGGTGGATTTCAACCAGTTTTTAGCTGCCTCAATGTTCTGTAATGAAGACCGACGATATTCATCCAGGGACTCTAAGGTCAGCAAGCGCTGCTCCATTGGAGCAGTGTCGGGTAATAGCTCAATGGTAGTGCGTAATGTGGTAATTTCACACTCGATGGGGAGAGTGGCTTCGACCCCATGGATAAGGTGAAATGGTGTAAAGATAGTGGCGATTTTAACTGTCATGCAATAAGCCCATAGTGCTGAAAACATCATACAATGCCAATTGGTATTATGTTTGTTAATATTGTGTTGCAACATGGTTTTGAGGACCTTTTTGACTGCCTCTACCTATCCGTTGGACTGAGGGTAGTATGGGGAGGTGAAATCATGGGAGAAGCCTAACTTTGAGGAAATTTCGACGAATATATCATTCTCAGATTGTTTGTCATGATCAAAGACTAGATGTAGTGGAACTGGGAAGCGGGAAATGACGTGATTAAAGAAAAAATGCACTACAATGTCAGCAGTGTTGTTGAAGGTAGGCATGTCTTCGGCCCACTTGGTAAATTAATCGACTTCCATGATTATGTACTTGTGTCCATTTCTAGATGGAGGGTTGGAATTCATGAATTCTATGCCCCATTTGAAAAAGGGGTCGACAATGATGACTGGGTGTAGAAGAGTAGGTGGCGTTTGTGCTTTGTTTTCATAAAGATGGAACTTGTCACATTGCTTCACAACGTGGATACAGTCATGAAACAATGTGGGCTAGAAGTAGTTGGATCAAATGATTTTTTGGGTAGTGGACATCCCAGAGAGATGGCCACCGCAAACGCCGCTATGGAAATCATTCAAGACTCTGTCTACTTTGTTGATGTTCAAACATCAATGGATTATGGTGTCGACCCCACTTTGATAAAAAATGCCACTGATTAGCAGGTATCGAGGGGCCTAATTGTGAATGCACCGACAATCATATCGAGAGAGGTGAGACCCAAAATTCTGTGTCCGAAGATAGATGAGAAGGTTTCCATACCATGGGTCATCTGAGGGGATGTAGAAGAGGTGTTCATCGAGAAAATCCATGTTGATGGGTGAACTAGTAGCGTCTAAGGGAAACGTCGTGATGAGTTCGGTGAGAACGAGTGCTTTCTTGCTTTTGGGAGTTGCAAAATCTAGGTCATACTCCTGAAGGATGATGATCCATCGATAAAATTTACCATTAATGTTTTGTCGACTAAGCAAGTACTGCATGGGGTGGGAATCTACCACGACTTTGGTAGTGTGAAGCAAGATATAATGATGCATTTTCTAAACTACGAGGACAACTATGAGGGATAGTTTCTCTTCATGATTGTACTTTAGGGGTGGTACTGATTTTTTTTTACTGATATAGTAAATAACATGCTCGCGACCATCATCCCCTAGTTGAACAAGAACTCCTGCTACTGAGATGGCTGATGCTGAAAAGAAGAGGATATAATCGCAATCATAGTCGAGTGGACTAATCAAAGAAACATTGGAGAGCGTTTCTTTTAAATAATCAAAAGAAGTTTGGGCATGTTCATCCGATTGAAATGGTATATCATGGCACAATAAGGGAATAAAAACATGTACGCGAGTGGCGTAATCTAGGAAAAAACGTCATAGAAAGTTGGCTTTGCCTTGTAGGCTCTGCAGTTGCGTAAATTCTAGGGTGGTGGAATTTTTGTGATGGCTTGAACTTTGAGGGGTTCCACAGTGATTCCATGTTGGGAGACAATAAACCCAAGGAGGTGTCTGGCGGTGACACAAAATTCACACTTGAGGGGGTTCAAGCGAATATTAGCGACACCATTGAAAGACAACTTGTAAGTCATCTAGTTATTGAGTTCACTTCTTGGATCGAGCATTGAGGTCGTCCAAGTAAGTGAGAATGATGTGAGTGAGATCATGGAAAACATAAGTCATGGCTCGTTGGTATGTTGCATCGGCGTTCTTGAGTCCAAAAGGCATGACACGATACGCAAAAGTACCCCATGGGGTGGTAAATGCAGTTTTATATTGATCTGCTGGTTGGGTCTGTATTTTATTGTAGCTAGAGAATCTGTCCATGAAGGACAAGGCTTCATGGCAGGCATAGTCATCAATAATTTTGTCAATGAAAGGTGTTGGGAAGTTTTTGTTGGGAAAAACACCTTACGGACTAGCAAAATAGAGTTCAAACTTTGCATGCAGATTTGACCGAATAGAAACTACCTTCTACCTACATCCCTAGATTTAAATCCCCTTTTCTCAGTAAATGCATGGAAAGGATCACCTACCTTATTACCGTCATTCGATGTCGATCCTCCGTTGTGCTTGATTACTTGTTCGCGATGCTCCGTCCAAAGATGACCTGCACTCAAGACAAACAACAACTATGCATGCATGCTACTTCTATACTCAAGGGTTAGAAATCAAACATAAACTAATCAAACCATAGACAGTTCATGAATTGGGATGGGAAAAGCATTCTTTTTATTACTTAAAGTGAGTCAACTTACAAAAGTTGAGACCGGCCACCGCTCCTTGAACCTGATCCTCGGCTCCTCTTCTTCTGTCCTTCAACTACTTTGCGTTAAATCTCCTTTGGCATGAGGCAAGGCTAAAGGGTTGGGACAATTTAATACGTAAATGGGCAGAGTTTCTTTGCTATATTTTTTCCTCTTCCAAATGGTACCCCTACCCCTTCTTTTATAGGCTAGAAGGAGCTAAGGTTTTGGACGAACCCTCGGCCATGCATGGCCGGGAGTTTCAGTTAACTCACCCATAGCTTTTTGTTTTGTTGGCAACTTTCCTTTTTTCATGCTTTTATAGGTACACGCGGGTTGTTGTGATTCAGCCAGCGTGTACACGCATGCAGTAATGGGTTAGGGTGCGTGGGCCTTTACAAAAAAGGATTTTCAAAGAGTTGTTTAGCAGAGTTTTGGCAAAGAAGGGAAATGAGTTGGCCTGATGCCAGGTAAGAATATGTGGTGAAATTTAAGGTTATAACAGATGCCCCCTAATGTGTGAGGGCATAAGAGCATCTAATGGCCGAAATACATTACCAATCTTTACTGATGTACCGAACGATTGAGCCCAAGGATTAGGAACCGGGAGGTGCGTTCTGCAAAATAACAAATGTCTCACAGAGGCGGGCATACCCATGCTCGGGATAAAATAGAATGCATGGCTACCAATCAAATACACTATAGATCCATGTCATATAACTATATAAAGTGTAGTCGCGAACAATACATAGCGGATCTACATCTCAAAATCAAAAATATATACATGCAAAGTATCCATCTTCGTAGAAGCTGATAAGGCCTGGTGGCTGGAGATGAGGGCTTCAGAGCTCGAGCAGCAACTTCAAAATCTTCAAAACTCAGGTAGGAATTTAATATGATTGTATGACTGCACTACCTAGAGGTCTTCGATGGCTCATCGGTCATGAAAAATTGATAATCTTGATGATCATACTGAAGGCTTCAATGATTTCGAACAAGGACTTGATTGGGTTTTCAGGATGACTGGGTATGCGGACAAGAGACATATTGCAGAGGGGCCGACTCAGGATTAGTGACAAACTTCCCTTGGACAATAACACAACAAGTGATGAGACTCAAGCAACATATATGTTAATCATAAGTCCAAGAAGCAGGAGGCAACACAAACTCTCCATATGTTTGGAAGAATAACCAAACGGTGGAGGAAACAACTCTATATAGAGAGAAAAGATTCCTAAGGTCATACTACATCCCATAGTTTGATGATCAACCAGACAGATGTTCTTTATCCAAGGGTGACTCATTATGCTGCCAATAAAGAAAATACTTTTCCCTTCCTCTTTCTGGGGTATATTTGATTTTTTTTGTTCTTTTTGATAATTTTGGAAAAAGAAATAAAGGAATATTATGTTACAATGGAGGAACGAGTATTGCAAACATACAAGCTCAAGGCACAAGGACAATACTGATGTTCTAGTAAAATGATACTCAGGAAAAATCCTCCGTCGGCCAAAGGTGTTAAAACGAAAAAGCAAACTGTCACAAGGCTGGTGGATAAGGTATGCAAATGCGGTTGATAGAACACACAATGGTAACGTCCTTCGATATAAGTTTAACGAGCCCAGAGAAGGTAAGATCGGTGGTTTTTCATATTTAGAGAGTCTGAAAAAACATAAAATGAGACTCCACTGGGGTACCTTTCTCGACAATAGCCTAGTCAGTTCGAAAAAGGGTTAAACTAGCACCGATTAGATGTCAATTCAAAACCATTTTAATGAGTGTGACAAGGACAAGATCACTCGGCCATTTTTTCACTTTTAAAGAGTCTGAAAAAAGCTTAACTATGGACTCCATCAGGAATATTCTTCTGGACCAATTTAACGAGTGTGAAAGAATTAGGTCGCTCAACGATCTTTTCAATTTTAGGGAGTCTGAAAAGAGCTTAACTATGGACTCCGTGGGGATTTGTTTTTCGTAAGTTTAGTCCCTCGGGCTCGAAAAAGGGATAAAATTATACCTGAGAGTACTCTTCTAAAGAACGAAATTTCTATAGAGTATACCTTTGTTCGTACAGTTGACTGTCTGGACCAAAAAAGGGGTAAACTACAGTCAAACAGATGCGACTTCAAATTCCAGTTTAACGAGCGTGAAAGGCCACAAGATCGCTCGACAATCTTTTCATGTTTGGAGGGTCTAAAAAGGGCTTAAAAGGAGACCTGTTTAAGGAACGTTCTTCTGGACCAATTTAACGAGTGTGAAGAAACAAGGTCACTCGACAATATTTTCATCTTTAAGGAGTCTGAAAAGGGCTTAAAGAAGACTCCAAAATGGTTACTTTTCTTAGTTAATCCGGACGATATCAAAAAGGATAAATGCAGTCTCGTCGGATGTTGCTTTTGGATCTCAAAGCGAGCTTGAAAAACAACAAAGTTAGAGCATGATAGACTCTTTGTGGGTTGATGCCTGGCATCTCCTCGGGGGAGCTGTATGCTCTGACGAAAACATTGTCTATGACGCCAGGGGTTCTAGAGATATTGATAGGTAGCATTTCAGTAATGGTTTCCATATTAACCTCAGGATAGATCTTGTGTGTAGCTAAGGGATTAGTATTACAAGACCTATCTCCAGTCATAGTCACAGTGAATTCTCCTACTTCGATTTGGTTTAACTCTGGGAGGAAATATGATCTGTGATAAAGATCTTCCCAAGGTTTGTCTGGACTAGTCATTGCTTCGATTACTGTTTCATCAGAAGGCAAGACTAAGTCTAACGAATCGACGTTAGCGAGAGAAACTTGAGCCCAAATAGGCTCTAGAAGTGGATCTAACTCTTGTGCAGGAGTCGGATCAGGGTTAGCTGAATCTTGCTGGACTAAAGAGTATGCTACCTCAGCGGTCGACAAGGGCATGGAAATGCCTGGGTGCCCTGTCTCATCCATCGTGGCTAATGGGGAAGGAAGAATCCAAGGATCCTCAAAGTAAGTCGTGCGGAATGACGAAACATGAAAAATCTCAACCTTATGGTGATTAGATATAAATTTGATATCATTGTGGGGAGGTGGGTAATTGAAGGTACCCATCAAGGATGGGCACAAACCAACTCCTATGTTAACGACACCTGGTTGAGTATTATCAATCATCGGGACCGTGGATGCCCCCAAAGTTGGGTCAGGTGTGGAGAAATACAATTGATTGATGGTCACTATCCGACCCTTGTGTGGAAACAACAAGATTCAAAAAACTGTAGCAACCACAGCTTGCATAGCATAAGTCCAACTCCATCCTAACAAGAGGTTATAGTCGAGGGGAGCATCGACTACCTCCACTTCAACACACATGGTTTTCCCTCCTAACTGCACAGGGAAAGAAGGAACAATGCCACGTGGTCGGAATGAATGACCGTCGAAAGAAGTGAGGAGAGTAGGTGATGGAGACAAAATGGGCTGGTCAATGGCCTTCTAGCATGCATACAACATAACGTATGTCGACGCACATTCATCGACCGCCGTGCGGAAGATATTCCGAGTAAAAGTTTTCGTGGGATGAGCCACTACTATCTGAAATGCTACGTGGTAAGGAAGACGAGGTTTTAAGTCGGTTGTATCTAACATGATGGTGCCCGGATTACAAGTCTTAGTAGAGCCCAAAGTGGTTAACAAGGCTTTCCTGTAAGAAGGGCATCTTTGGAGGACCTCCAAAGCAGACATCACACAAGGGGTTTGTGATAAATCCTCCACCATAGAGTAAATTTGGGCGGCCCTTGTGTTTGGGTTGTGAGAAGATTTTTTAAATTCAGAAGCGCTTGGTTTACTATAGTCGTGCGCTCTAGTTGATATGAAAGCATCACCCCTAACTATATATATGTTTGCGGATGAGGGATTGTTTGGAGGTGGGCAGGTTTCTTGACTGCCCCCTTCTGTGCTTATAGAGGCTTAAGTTAGATTTTTCCCATGTTGAAAGGGATTAGTCAAAACTGCTTGTTGTTGCTGTGTGACAAACTTTTGGGCCTCTGCAAGTCAAGGACAAAGATGGGTTGGGTGGTCTTCCGTGCACAAGTTGCATGGATACCTTGCCTTCCATTTTTCCGTGTTGTCCCTGCCAGCATTATCAGTGGGTTTTTTATCCCCCTTACCCTTATTTCGTTGTTTTTTCTTCCCTCCAGGCTGCTGGGTGGCCTTTGGGTTAGTCGATTGCGTGGTGTGTACTTTTGACGTTTGGGTAGGGGGAGCAGCCAAAGTAGTAGTTTGGTTGGCTGTTGTGTGTTGTATGGATAATTGTTGCAACTGTTTTTTCAATTACTCAGCGGGCTTGGTTTGTGCTGAATCAATAATACCATCGGCATGTGGTCCAACTCTCTGTCTAGTTTTATCCAGTATCGAACATGGCGCATCTNGATGTTGTATAATAAACCAGACTGAGAATATATGAGCTCAAACTGTTGATCCCTCATGATGGCATCTTCTTCGGAGAAAACTCCAGATGTCGTGATGTCTTTGGATAACTGTGGGATCAAAGACTTAAGGAACCACTCAAGAAGGAATGCTGGTGGGACTGGTACCTTAATTAAACTCTTCCGGCATCTCCACTCTCAGATATGATCAGAGATATGGTCCACGGTTGTCTGTTCAAAATTGGCGAGCAGCTCTGTGCCAAAAGAAGAGTATCTTGAGCGATCGAGCTCAATGTACCATTTCGCGACACTCCCAATAAGAGTACGTTGAAACAATCACAATTATACAGAGTCATCTTTCAATGAGTTAGATGAGCACCAAAGATGAAAGTTAGTCACATGATTACCTGGATCTTCATTAGGCTTGGCCTCGAACTTTGGAATGTCTGAAGGCAACTTCGTCGGCATAGGAGGCCAACGTGGATCGTGACAAATAGGATCATTTAATAACCTGGGAAAAAGGGTCCTGGAGTTTGACTGGCACCAGGTTGCCAAGAAAAGTTTGGTTGCTGGCCTGGATTCTGGTAGAAACCATGGCCCTGACCAGCGTANGATGTTGTATAATAAACCAGACTGAGAATATATGAGCTCAAACTGTTGATCCCTCATGATGGCATCTTCTTCGGAGAAAACTCCAGATGTCGTGATGTCTTTGGATAACTGTGGGATCAAAGACTTAAGGAACCACTCAAGAAGGAATGCTGGTGGGACTGGTACCTTAATTAAACTCTTCCGGCATCTCCACTCTCAGATATGATCAGAGATATGGTCCACGGTTGTCTGTTCAAAATTGGCGAGCAGCTCTGTGCCAAAAGAAGAGTATCTTGAGCGATCGAGCTCAATGTACCATTTCGCGACACTCCCAATAAGAGTACGTTGAAACAATCACAATTATACAGAGTCATCTTTCAATGAGTTAGATGAGCACCAAAGATGAAAGTTAGTCACATGATTACCTGGATCTTCATTAGGCTTGGCCTCGAACTTTGGAATGTCTGAAGGCAACTTCGTCGGCATAGGAGGCCAACGTGGATCGTGACAAATAGGATCATTTAATAACCTGGGAAAAAGGGTCCTGGAGTTTGACTGGCACCAGGTTGCCAAGAAAAGTTTGGTTGCTGGCCTGGATTCTGGTAGAAACCATGGCCCTGACCAGCGTAAGGATTTTTCATCTGTGGAGACATCATCGGATGATTTCCCAAAAAGGACATAGAGTGTTGGGCATGCATTGTATTCGAAGGACTTTGGGAAGGATTACCCCATACCGGTCCTACGGGGAGAAGCATAGTAGTTTGTCCAAGGTTCCATTGACTGTTGAAAGAATTACCCCAGAACGACATTCCAGAGGAGGGAACAGATCCTTGTCCTGAATTCCAAGGTCCTGCTATGTGTGCCCCTTGTGTAGGAACAATACCCTGAGCAGGAGTAGATTGTCCAAAAATGGGGTTTCCCCCAGTCAGGAAAGTGACTGATGAGAAAGTGTTGTTACCAAATGTTTTGTTCCAAGAAAACGATGTCGAACCTACTAGCATACTGTGTGAAGGTGGTCCCTGACTCCCCGCTCCAAATAAACTATTGTGTGTGGGTTGCCCAGTGGATTGCTGATGCGGACCACCAAGCGAAGGGGATGAAGGAGGGATATGACCTCCTACGTAAGGAAAAGCGTTAAAAGGGAGAGAAATTCCCCCAAGGTGACCTTGTAGAGGAGCGTTGGAGCTCCCTGCCCCCAGACCCAAAGTCTATAAAGTGGAGTAGGTTAGTACAGGACTTGTATCCGAACTAGGCATACTATATGATAACGGAGGGCTTGTCGCACTAGGTGTGAAGGGGGTTGTGGTCGCCTCCATAGACGGGTTCGGTCCACTGTGCGACGTAGTTGTAGCCGAGACCATGGTGGCTCAGACCGATGATGGTAGGTTAGGAGATGACTCTCCTGTGGTGGAAACTATGGTGGGAATTGACGAATTCCCAGAAGGAGTAACAACATTTGTTTCCATTGTTGTATGAGGCACTGTTTGGCGTTCATGAAATTGTATTGGTACAATAAACGGTGCCAAGATATCAATGGTTGGGGTTTCAACTGAGCCAAGAGCAGTTACTTCAAGGTCCAAAATGGTTGATTCCTCTGGGGGTTGTTTGGGCACAAAGGTTTGTAACCTAGTCTCTTCAAAAGACCCTTGTTGGTCTAGCTTTCGCCTTAATGGTGGCGGGGGTGGGTCTAGTGTAACCGGCGGCAGGCCAAGAAGCCTTCGTGACTGGCAGAGCTCGGGATCCTCCACTATGTGAGAATATCCAAGACACGCTAAGTATTCTAAACGTTCAAAAGTAACACACACTAAAAATAATCCCCTAAGAGATAAGACAAGCAATCGCTAAACTATTTGGAAGAACAGTTATAACAACCAACACTAGAGAAACTTACCAGTGCAAGTGCAACTTGAACACGGAAGAACCCTCTGGGTATACTCTGCAAAGCGTGGCCCAATTTCTATCCTAGGTACCATGGTATACCCCTGTAGTCACCTGTGTATGTCCCTAAAAGGATTGGGAACTAGGTTGCCAGCACGCGAACAGTCACCAGGCGGGTATAGTCGAAAGTCGGGTAGACCACAATGAGCAGGGTATCGAGCCTGAAACTTGTCAAGGGTATCGAGAGAAAATGGTCCAGAAGAAAACTGAGGACCTTGAATGGATTCGAGACCCATGAAGCCCCATGGCAAATGCAAATGACGAAATCCCAAAACAAACCCTCTATATGTGTTCTCCACTACGATTGGTCCGGCTTTGGAGGGGTTATCTCCGCTACTTTTCCGCACGCGACCTCGTGTTTATCCTCTGTGTTAGAGGGGGGTCCCAAATAAATTCCATGAAACTGGACTTAGACACTCCCTATCTCAAGCTCCAATGTTTGGTTTTGAATGGCCTTGAAGAGTTTCCTCTCCAACCTAATCCAAGGCCCTAGTCCTGAACTAGTTTGTGAACCCTACAAACATAAAAGTCTAGTAGATTTTAAAATTAGCATTGCTTTTATGGCTTTGTCTTACGTCAAGGGGTATGAGGGTGAAACTGATGATGTGTAAAATATGAAAGCAAAAAATAAATGAAAAAGATGGAAACAAAAAACTTTTACTGAATGCAAAATTTCAACAACTTTTCACAAAGAAAGATTTTTTAATTTTTCTAATATTTTGGACAACAAACTCAAAGGAATTTCACTCGACTACGAGCTACTTATGATCTAAGTGAACTACAAAAACTTACGAAATAAAATACTTTTCCCTAGATAATGATGCAGAAACACACTCTTCAACCAAAGAAGAAAATGAAAAGATATTTTTTATTTATTTAAGTGCTAGTAAAGAAAGAAAGGGAAAATACCGACAAGCAAAAACCAAGGAAAAAAATCCTGGCTTAAAACGCAGATCGCAAAGAGTTAGATTAAATAATCGCACAATGGAAATTGTAAAAACAATGACTCTCATGCTTGTCTAAAAGCCATAATTTTTTTTATTTTTATTTTCTTATCAACTATTAACTGAGAAAAAGTAGGCTAAGGGTAAGATGAATCCTAAGCTATTGACTGTTCAAACATAGATTCAGAAACCTAAGAAGAATAATTATTATCAAAGGAGGGGATGACTACCCCACCCTGAACAAAAAGTAGCCTGTACAAGCACACGACTGTCACTTAAATAGCACGCGTGCAAACGCATGCTGAACAGAGACAGAGGGCGTGTACACGCGAGCTAACCTTGTATAGGTGCATGTATATCTAAACTCTAAGGAAAAATGTGAAAACAGACAGACCAGACCAGGAAGAGGCCTCTGGTATTGATAACAAGGATCCCTTGAAACCTTGGATACTCTTTCTAATAGAAAAACAAATAATGCAAGGAAAAACAATAAGGAAAAAAACAATCTGAGATAGGACTGTTAGCAAACAAGACTCAGACAAAATTCTAGAAAACCCCCTGAGAATGTGTGATTCTGACAGGGAAGAGGAGGACTGCCTCTAAGGTTCTTTGAACTCCTACACGCTATTGCTATCTCTACAACTAGGATTCACACGCAAGTTGTAACAGGATAGGGTGCAGGTACACACATTCAGGCCTTATGTAGGCCGCGTGTACCTCTGTGTGTCCCGAAAAACATAATCAGGCAAAAGTCAAGGAAAGCTAGTATGGAAAACCAGACTCCGCTCAAACCTTACAAAAATGAAAGAAAAAGGCAGGAAAGGAAACAAAAACTAGTCTTTAAACTACCCAAAAACTTAAATAAAAATTCTAGGAACGCTAAAGAGTATTCTCCCCAGTATGGTCGCCAATTCTGTTGTTGGGAAAAACACCCTACGGACTAGAAAAATAGAGTTTAGACTTTGCATGTAGATTTGACCGAATAGAATCTACCTTCTACCTACATCCCTAGATTTAAATCCCCTTTTCTTAGTAAATGCATGGAAAGGATCACCTACCTTATTACCGATGTTTGATGTCGATCCTCCGTTGTGCTTGATTACTTGTTCGTGATGCTCCGTCCAAAGATGACCTGCGCTCAAGACAAACAAAAACTATGCATGCATGCTAATTCTATACTCAAGGGTTAGAAATCAAACATAAACTAATCAAACCATAGACAGTTCATGAATTGGGACGGGAAAAACATTATTTTTATTACTTAAAGTGAGTCAACTTACAAAAGTTGAGACCGACCACCTCTCCTTGAACCTGATCCTGGGCTCCTCTTCTTCTGTCCTTCAACTGCTTTGCATTAAATCTCCTTTGGTATGAGGAAAGGCTAAAGGGTTGGGACAATGGAATACGTAAATGGGCAGAGTTTCTTTGCTATCTTTTTTCCTCTTCCAAATGGTACCCCTACCCCTTCTTTTATAGGCTAGAAGGAGCTAGGGTTTTGGACGAACCCTCGGCCATGCATGGCCAGGATTTTTAGTTAACTCACCCATATCTTTTTGTTTCATTGGCAACTTTCATTTTTTCATGCTTTTTTAGGTACACACGGGTTGTTGTGAGTCAGCCAGCATGTACACACGTGTAGTAATGGGTTAGGGTGCATGGGCCTTTACACAAGAGGATTTTCAAAGAGTTGTTCAGCAGAGTTTTGGCAAAGAAGGGAAATGAGTTGGCCTGATGCCAGGTAAGCATATGTGGTGCAATTTAGGGTTATAACAGAAGTTGTCTTTGGGACAAGCGTGATTGAGATCGCGAAAGTCGGTGAAGGCACAAATAATGCCTTATTTTTTGTTGACAAGGATGGGGTTGGAGACCCATGACTTGTATGCGATGGGGTATATGAACCCGACAACGTGTAATTTGTCAATTTCAGCTTTGATAACCTCTTCTTTGGATGGGTGTAGTGGGCATTTCTTTTGATGTACATGGGTGATATCTAGCCATGTGTCAATGTGATTTTCGACGATAGAAGGATCGAGGTTGGGCATATCCATGTATGACCAGACAAAAATATCCCGGTATTCATGAAAGAAAGATTTGTAAGCTGTGAGTTCGTCATAGGAGCATGTGGTGCCAATAGTGATATTTTCTATGATTCAAGGTTTGATGGAAATGTTAATTTTGATAGTGGGGGAAGTGTTAGCCATGTTTCCTTCTTCAAAAGAATTAGGGGAAGGGATAGGGTTGTTGAACCAGTTTATATGCCCTGACGAGATGAAATCCTTTGCTTCGATTGCACATATGGATATTTGGCTAGGAGGGTCAAAGGCTTCCTGTGAGAGAAAAAGCGCTCTGTGATGGAGTGCATTCCATGGGTAATTGGGGGTCGTTAATTCTTCCAGGATATCTTCGTCACAGTGGAAAATGCAAGAATATAGGGGATCCAGGGAAGTAACGTCAACGACTGTTACCATTTGGTTATCTTCAGGTGGTGAAGATGTAGAGGGGGGTTCACAAGGATGGTGCGATGGAGTGATTGAAATAAACCAGATGTTCATACGATGAGGGTTGTGAACCGTGGGCAGGGGTAATATTTCCTGAGGGAAATGAACCTGAGAGTTGGGAGGATTTGAGGGTAAATCCTCAGATAGTCTATCCATGAACCATGGATGGGTGGGAAGTGACGCAGGTTCAGGGGAGGTGATGTGAATAGTATCTAGAGTAAGGGGAATCACTTGTATCACAGGCAGTGAGGTGTTTGGAGGATTTTGAATAAGGTCCATTTAACGACACCTATATTTAATGATCGTAGGACACTGATATGTGAAATGAGCAAGTGATTCACAGAGAGAGAAAGGACATCTCATATGTTTGTTTACTGAGGTCATGACATAATGGATGTTAGTGAATCAGGTAGTTGATGACATGGGCAAATAGGGGTCTTGCTAAAAATGTTGGCATACTACCGTTAGCATCTATCGAAATTGAGGTAGCCCAGGGAAATGGTGAGCATAGTGGCCATACTCGAAACATATGGCACATGCAAATTTTGTTTGCAACCATTTATTGCATGTAGTAGGGGACGTGATGGTAGTACTAGGTGTTCTTGGTGGAGCGATGAGCAATGTGGTTGCTCAAAGAAGTTGGATCAAATTGAGTAACTCAGGGAGAGAGGGACATCTATTTGTGGGGTGTCCTTATCTCTCACATAATGCGCAAGGAGGTTGAATTCGGAAGGGGGGAAGTGGAGCAGTGGGATATTTATTCTTTCGTCTGCCCCCAGCCATAGCAGTGGTGCTAGAAAGTGGGGGTGAGGGTGTTGCGGTGGGAGTTAGTATGGGAATCTACATCAGGATTCCCTCTATTTGGGGAGGGAGGGATGGTTGAGGAAGCATCGAGGGTGGGTGTAGATACCATACCGGAATGGAGAGCACCATGTTGGGAAGGGTAAGCGTTGCAACTACCTGAAAATATTATATGCCCGGTGTGGGGTAGACGAAGGGGATTTGAGTGGTGGCTTAGGGAATGGTCTCCCAAACAAGGATTTTCCCTTGGGGAAGGGTGAAATTGGGGGTAAGAGGTATCATAGGGTTCTCAGGTAATTCCTGAGATAGCATTTCTTCCACTAGTGGGACATCGGGGGTGGATAAGACTCTATGGGAGGGATGGTATATCCAGTTTCAGTTCCATCGGAAGATATGACAGACACTTGTGTCATGGGGTGTATGAGTGGTGGAGCTCCATGGTATTTCCCCAACAAGGATGGGTCCTTGGAAATTACAGGGCCCATTTCTATGAGTGGGTAGGCGTCGAAATTAGTGTGGATAATAGGTAGGATGTTATCAATGTTGGAGGAATGGTTAGGCTCGTAATATGAAACTTGGTCGATGGTGGTCATCTTCCCATTGTGGGGGAACATCATCGTTAAAAAAATAGAAGAAGCCACATCCTTCATAGCGTACATGTAGCTACACCCAAACAAGATGTTGTAATCAAGCGAGGCATCGATAACCTCAATGTTGATGAGGATAGTTTTTCTCCCAAGTTCAATGGGGACATTTTGAAAGAGCCCTTCAAGGAAGGATGGTCATACGTCATAAGCTCTTAAAGTGATGGCGGATGGTATTATCTCAGGGGAGCCGAGTTTCTGCCATACTATTTTGGACATGATGCATGTGGAGGCACCTTCATCGATGAAATGTGATGTTCCAAATCTTGACTGGTATCTAAAAAGATACCAAAGTGGGGAGACGGGGTTGCCCACAATATATATTGAATGTGATGAGTCTAGTATCAGCAGGGTCAACTGCTCCCAATGCGGAAAGTAAGGATTTCCATTGAGTGGGACAGGTTTGGAGGACCTCCAAGATTGAAATGTCTGTAGGAGATTGCACCAAGTCATCGACTAGACTCTAATTATGTGCCACCCTAGCCTAAGGGTTGTTGAAATTCTGTCATAATGGGATGCGAGGAATACGAATGGGGGATTCAGTGTTAGGGCGTGGGATCATCAAGGGTTGTCTGGTTGTAGCTAGAGTTGCTTCCAAAGTGGTGGGAATAGCTTCAGGGGGTGCACTGTATTGACGATTGTGCGTTTGCAAAAGAATTTATTCTTCGCTAGTGAGGAGGATATTACAATCCACCAGGTTTCCATGGAGTTGATATTGTCCCATTTGTGGTGGGGTAGGATCCATCTCCTACTGGGTATTCATCACACCTTGGTGTGTAATAGGGTTTTGTAACACAGTCGGGGGTTTTTTTTGCAAATACTGTTGTGGGGCATGTTGAGGGGCAGGCGACACTGGAGGACGTGGCATGTTGATGGAATCTTTCATCTGTTTGAAGTCAGAAATTTGGTGGTAATGGTGAGTATAATGACCATGCTGACCGCAAAGGGAACAAGGGAAGTTTTTCTGAATGTTTTTTTTATTTATCCCTTATCATTTGTTGTTATTTCCCCCTTGGGGGTTTTATTTACCCTGGTTCTGGTTGCCCCCAGCAGGTTGTTTTTGTTGGTGGTTATTCCCCCCTGCTCTTGGGTTATTATTGTTTCAATTTTTTTCTTTCTTTTTAGCATTATTCGGATGATGGGCTGGATTTTCTGTATTCGTTTGTTCAAAATTTTGAAATTGTTGAATGGGAGAGGGATGAACAAAGTTAACCCCAACATGTGGTTGTCCTTGTGGAGGAGCAATGGGTTGTGGAGGACTAGGAAATGGAAAGTATGGATTATTTTTTGGTAATGACCTGTAGGGTACATAGGAAGGTGTAGTGCTTTCAATAGTACTTAGGGTGTAAGTTGAAGTAGAGGGGGTACCAGAAATTGGTTGAACATCTAGGTGCATTATGGGTGTCGACGAGGGTCCACTTATGAGTGGAAGAAGGCAAACAGGGTACAATTGTTGATAGGGAGGAGGATAATAAGGGGGTCCTCCATATATCAGTGGATATTGAGGTGTACCATACATAGGTGGTGGTTGGGTGTACAAATTTTGGTGTGTTGTGGTACCATTCAATCCATTCGATGAGTGAGACATCCTAGGTTTGTCCTGGCCGAATGGTATAGGTCTCCGGGAATCAATTAGTACCATATATAAGTATCATGACTGTGAGTAAATGAGGTCGTACTGTTGATCCTTGCTGATGGCTTCCTCTTCACATTTGGGGAAGTTGGAGGCCACATCTTTGGCAAGGAGAGGGACAAGTGATTTGAGAAACCAATCGAGGCATTGTTGCTTGGTAGTTTCGGCTTTGCATAAACTATGTCACCGACACCATTCGTGAATGTGGTCAGTGATATGTGTGGCTGAGGGTTTTTTAAACTCAGAGAGAAGTTCAAGACTATTGTCATGATGGAATGGTAGTTGAAAGAAGGTCAAGAATGTTTTTTCCAAGGATTCAAAAGTCACATGGGACGCTAATTTTTCATCTAAACACCACTTGGATGATGTACCTGTGAGTGTGCGCTGAAATAACCTTAAATGAATGGAATCATCCATGATGTTGTTTAAAGAGAACCATAATTGGAAGGTCATGATATGATTGGAAGTATCTTCCCCCATCTTCCCTTCAAACTTGGGAATGTTTGAAGGTATTTTGGTAGGCATAACAGACCATGTGGGGTCATGCAATATAGGATCATTGGTGACCTTACTCAAATATGGTATGTTGAGGGAGGCCAAATATGGCATGTGGAGTGGTGGTGGAGGATTAGTTCCAGCCATGGTGTGAGTGTTTTGTGCACCTAACCCTTGAGGGGGGTTAGGTGGCGTTGTACTTCCCCCTTGGGAATAATTTCCTCCCCCCTCTTCCTTGTAAATGAGAGCTAGTGGACGGTTGGCCTTGGGAATTGGACCCAAGTAAAGTGGAACCAAGAAACGTTGATCCTAAAATAGTAGCACTCACAGGGGCTTGAGAGGGTTGAGACGATGAGTTGGAAAAACTAGGAACTCCTCCTAGAAGAGGAGGAAGGTTCTGTAGGCGTCTGGAACGATGGGGATTATGTGGGTCCCCTATGATGTTCAACTAACAAAGTGAATGTGTGTGAATGGTGATGAGATAAATAAAATGAACAAGAGTCTTTGTATAATTTCGTACCTTCACAATATATCTCACAATCGTGTGTAATCACAAGAGAATCATACATAAGTCAATTGAAAATAATCATACATGTGGGTAGGTGGATTTTTTCTGCATGGGAGGAGAAAGAAAACAAATTCTGTTGTCCTGAAAAGATGTAACGTCCTTCCTCTCAAATAGAAATGGACCTTCCAATAATAGTCAACAGTGGGGTCTAAAGCCACTAGAAGAGGAACTAGTGAAGGATGAAACAATTAGTTATAATGAGGGGTAGAGGGTGCATATCCTAGAAAAGCTGGCGATATTTCCCAATAGCCACAAAAAATATAATCAAGGTGAAATTGCAACCCACAATTGCCACCTAGGTAGATGTCCTAAAATTGGCCACTAGGTACCTCGGTCAAAGTACAACATTTAGATTTTCGGCCTCAGAAATGGGTCACGGGTTGGATCCCTTCCAAGAGGTGGGTGCCTCAAGGGGGGATGCATAGAACAACCAGACCTCGACCTTTGGCCCTTCATGGGTATCTCCCTGCCTTATGGTGTAGGGACACTTCACTTGGAGTATTTTAAAGTTCCATATTTGTCAACTTCTAATGTTTGAAGATGTGAGAATCAGATAACAACGAGTTATTTGGATGCATCCCTGAAATCCTACCTAGACTAAAAAATTATTTTGGCACCTCCCATGGAGGAAAACTTAGTGAGTTTTTAGAAAAAAATTAGATATGGTTGTTTGAGAGATTAGGGGTGTGAACTAATCTTGTTTGAATTAAGTGTGAGTGGATAATTCCTTCAAGAAATAGTGGGACGTTTCGAAATCCCTTTGGAGGAAACCTACTTCAACCTCCACAATTCAAGATGAAATTATGTGAGTGAGTAGTGACTTTGTGTGTGAGAAAGTGATAAAATGTGCCAAATGTTTAATAGGTTAGGTGTCACCTTGCAGCATGTGGACTTTGTGTGGTCCTTACAAGTCTTGATTACCTATCTTACTAGATGCCATTGGTACAACCTTGTGGAATTTTAAAGTCCCTAAAGAAATAGCATGTGGACATATGGGTCCTTACCAATCATTTAAACTCCCTAATGTGATTTAATCTGAGAAAGATTTAAAAGACTATCCTAGATTGCAAGCATGTGGGCATGTATGGTCCCATTACAATAACCGCTAAACTCTCGTAGTGATGTAAACTAAGAAAGTAGCTTAGAAAAACTATCCTATCTTTGCAACATGTGGGCATGTATGGGCCCTTACAATTTTAAGATGGTTTGAAAAGAAACTAAGAGGAGCCCTAGGGGGGCTTTGTCCTCTCCTAAAGAGTTTTTTTTTAAGGGAGATGAAATCCTCCCTCAATCATTTTTCAGATTATCAAGATCGCTCTATGGTGCGAGAGAAGAGCATACTCAATGATTGAAGTTTGATTTCTGGTCCCAATGCAAGTGTTTATATATCTGATAGCAAATGATCTTAACTTAACTTTTACAATCAAAACAATCCATCCATGTGGAAAAATGAAAGAAAAAGAGAAGCAATATGGTTCTTTTTAACCCCCTAAGTGCCTATGTTTTGACTAACCCTTCATGTGGAGAGGGAATCTAAGTGTGGTGCATTTACAAATTGCATAGAATCAATATTTATAAGGCTAGGGGCCTTCAAAACATCACAAAAAACTCTTACAATGTTGGATTTCTGGACAGATGCACGGCTCCCAGTTTAGATAGAGGCACATGTGCCGCCAATGTGTAGAGAATAGAGGACCTATTGGCTTATTGTTCATAGAATGCACTAGGAAACATAGTGTTGTTGGTGCACCGTGCTCGAAAGATGCGCCTATGGGCTAGAAAACTCACGCACGTTCTGATACACGTCCGAGAAATATTTCAGATGAAATTCTCCTCTTCCAGCTCCAAATTAAGCTCTTTGCAGGTCAGGCTAGGCTGGTTATGATCCCTGCAAGGAATAGAGATAAAAAATAAGCGCTCAAACAACCCAAATAGGGAGGAAATTGATACCTTTTCCCCAGTATGGTCGCCAATCTATTATATCCTTTTTTCCATTTGAATGAGCAAAAGAGGGACACTTGCAAGTCCAATTGGGTATGCTAGACAACACAGAGGTTAGTGTATGAATCAAATGACTCAATCACATGGAATACAAAAATAACTAAGCTAATAACAACTAAGGAAATGAAAATAAATGCATAAGAAAATTAGAACCAAAAATCAATCAAAAAATTGACCAATATTCATGCCACCAATGGAGAGATTATATTAGTGGGAAAACACCAAAGAAAAAGGGGGACATATGAATCCCCTCATCCTCCAAGGGAGGGCTCTTGAGTCCCCTATGTGAGAGCTCTTCCTACAAATACAAAACTAGAAAGGAAATGGTAAATAAATCCAAGCTTATTCCCTCAAGAGGTGAGGCGAATATCTTAATGAGATGATGCTAGTATTCTCCAATAAGGAAAGAGGTTTCTTGCAATAAAATTGAGGCAGCATAAACATACAATGAGATTCTTGGATTCATAGTGCACCCATGGACTCTTTTTATAGAAAATCTTTGAGGCATTATCCAACTAGTCTTTAGTGTGAACAAGGAGCCCTTTAGGGCACCCTTGGGTCTTTGACCATCCCCCTACTTGGATTCAGCTCAGATTTGATGGTCAAATCGACTTGGGAGATGCACTAGAAGTGGGTGAGGGACCGACAAGAAACATAAATGCATCGTTCGTAGGTGTGCGTAGATTGTTTCATAAATAGTTGCACATCGGGCGCATGTGCACTTTTCTTGCATTTTTGACTTGAGCACATGCATGTGCTTCCTTTAGATTATGAGTGCATGTCAATTTTATAACCAGTTGTATATTTTTTGTACCCTTTGAAAATGTATTTTTTGGGCTATGAATGAACTAATAGGTGTTTGGAGATGCTGGATTCCTGTGACCATTTGCGGATGAAATTTCTGTGATAACAACCATGCAGACAACAATTAAGAGAACTTAAGACAATACATGGTAGGATGTGCAATAAAGAGAAACCATAACGGTGAAGTAGTGGTGTTCTGTAACGATAAATGCATATTGGACATAATATTTTGACATATTGCGGAATCTAATGGATAATTCACTAAAGATATGGAGTTAATGAAGCGTTACGGTAGATAACTAATGAAAATAATTCATGAATTAGATGGTAAGTTTAGGTGCAAAGGGAAGCTAACAATTGGCGATGAAGTATAAAAACAAGTAAAGGGTCGATGGGGAAAAGTTATTGTTAGTTATAATTCACACAGAGAGCCAAGTTACAGAGCCAAGGTTCAGATCCCAGTTGTATAGACATAGAGGAAGATGGCACCACCCAAGGAAGCAATATATTTATCTTTCATACTGAAAAAATAATGAAGTCAACCAGTAATGATACCTATAGTTGAAGATATGCCAGAGGAATTTTTGTCATCATCGAGATTCCCCATACACTCAATACCACTGAACAATTCGTCTACGAAACAGGTCCACTTGCAGAAAGACATAAAGTACCCACTTGTAGAACCACAAATTCCATAGGGAGTGATTGCAGAAAGGGACATGTTAGGCCTGCTATCCGCTTTAAAGTATGTCGACCACAAAATTGCAAATGAGAATAATTTTCCATAGTTAGTGCCCAACAAGTTTTTAAAGAAACAAATAGATCTGGGACTCAGAGGATAGTTGTAGAACCATAGGTGTGGGATACAGAGTTGTAGAAAGTAGGTATTATTGGCACAGGGGAAAACCTAGGGTTCAATGCTTCAACAACACACCAAAAAAACCCTAACTACCGACCCTTTCGGAAACACCTCTGAAGTAGATGAAGTCTCACCGAGGTAGAGGCAGGGGGGTTGCATCAATCATGTGTCTAAAACCTAGTTGGGACACAGATCTGTGATTACAACACTTAAGAGAGCACTTAGCCAATAACATGCATTAGATTATGATTCTCAGTCACATCGCAGATCAAACCCTAAGTACAAAACAACACAGTTGTAGTCAATATTAAGCACATCTAATCATTTAACACATAGCATCAACTCAGATCTAACATTCATTCACCTCATAAAGCACTAAGAATTCATATATCTATCTATCACACATATAGATAAATGCACTAAGAAGATAAACAACATAAACAACATCAAGAACATCATACAAAGAACATCAACACAGGATATACATGGTTCACCCCAGTGTGGGGCTACGTCCACCAATATTCTTCTCTTCTTATTAGTCTTTAAGATTGTTACAGTCCTCTGCTCCTTTGCACAAAGCCAGAAGATCTACGCACCTTTCCAGATCCTCCTTCCCTGAGTTAGGTCAAGGCACCAAGCCTCTTACAATCACTTTCACTTGAAGTGCCTACCTATTAGGTAAGGATTCCATTTCTTCAATGCATGTAGTATTTCCATCATTTCCTTCTCATAAATGGGTTTGTGTAAGTCCTTTCCCTTGAGTGGTCGAATTTCAAAAGTGAGGGGGCTTCCTTCTTACATTAGGACAACACCAATTCCATTTCCCGAGGAATCACATTCCACAACAAAGGTTTTTGTGAAGTCTGTAGTGGTCAAGATAGGAGATTTACACATGACCTCTGTAAGTTTCTCAAAAGCTTTAGTTGCCTCTGGAGTCCATGAAAATGCATCCTTCTTAGTTAGTGTCGTTAAAGGTGCTTCTATTCTTCCATAGTTTCGAACAAACTTGCGGTAGTAACCTATCAAACCCAAAAATCCTCTAAGATTCTTTAATGTTTTTGGAATCGGCCAGTCCATCATGGTCTTA
>SNQJ01S0012365.1:23016-34520 GCA_010110895.2 Picea sitchensis | reverse complement strand
ACTATTGCAGCCAAGCGATCAATCTGTTTATCTACAGAGGGATTCATGATATCTAGGCCGATCTATATACATATGTTTTCTCGAATGGGTACAAACATGGGTTACAAGGGTGGCCAACAATGTGACCTTACATATGAATTGTAGTTCCTATGTGTATGCTTCCTTGACCGCAGATTTATGTGTTGAACAATGAACCTTTGTAGCTTTAAGATGTTGGAATACGTCTCTACCCTGAAAAGCTAACCCACAATTTGCTATGAAGGAAAGTTCTTTGATACCACTTGTAAGGTAATAGATCTATTGTAATAGCCGAAAACATAAATATTGCAGAGAATAATTCTGGAACAACATAATAGATGAAACCACAACACCAAAATAATACCTTTATTGATAAGTTTTACCACTAAAAAATTGTCCGCAGCATTGCACACAATGGTTGAAGAAATACATCAATTCCAACAGTAACTAGTACACCTACAACATCAAAATCCATCAAAAAGGCATAAAGTTATACACTTGGTTCAAAAATTAAAGTGCGCAAATTCACCAAAGGAAGCGCGCGCACAATGCATAGAATGTGCAGGATAACACAATCCCAAGTGCTCATTGTGCGCAAGATGCGTGACTGTATACAATAAAATCCTTGCACTTCTCATGAATTATGCATTTATGAATCTTTTCGGCCTCTCAATCACTTATAGTCCAACCCCCATTATTATTTGACACTCATATCTGAGCGAAACCTAGCTTGGAGGCTGGTCAAGGGATATGAAGTTGCCTAAAAGGCCCCTTTTTCACACTATGAACCAGTAGTATATTTCCATGAATGGACACTATAAATAATTTCCATGGGTGTGCTAGAAAAATAATAACTTCAAGGTATTTTTATGCTGAAAGAATTATTCTTTGAGAATCTTCTTTTCTCTTTGAATCATTTAAGCACTATAACAACGGTCATTCCACTCACCTCTTGAGAGGAAATTGTATTTCTTCACCATTGTCACTTTCCATTGCATGAAGAGAAGAGATCTCTATTAGGGAACTAAATATCCCTCCCAAGGATGAAGAGGGGATTCATAAGTCCCTGCCTTTCTCTACGGTGTTAGCCTATCAATATATTGATCCATTGGTAGCTATATGATAGTCATTTTTTTCTTTTCATGGTTCTAGTTCTTGCAAGCTTCTATAACATTTATTTCTCTTTGTTTTTAGTTTTATTTCCTTGTTTCATGTGTATTAGGTTATCTAATCAAATCACAAACCTATGTCTTGTTTAGAAGAGTCATCATGTGCATGCTCATCATCTTTGATAGGTGGAATAATAAAGGTGTCTGCATGCAGCTGTTGAGGTACATGCGAGACACTTTCCTCGAATTGGAAACTTCGCTCAATGATGAGTCAGTCTGAGGAAATATCAATAAGTATATATCCCTTCACACCGTTGGGGTATACAACAAAGATACACTCTGTGCTTTGTGGATCAAGTGCCTTCCTCTTTTCATAGGGAATCCAGGCCCATGCACGTGAACCGAAAATATGAAAGTGGGTCACTTCCAGTTTGAAGCTGCTCCAAGACTCGTAAGGGGTATTATCCTTGACATATCTATGGGGAGATATGTTTTGGATGTAGGTTTCACAATTAATTGCTTCAACCCATAATATCTATGGAAGTGACTTTGCATGTAGCATGTAAGATGCCATCTCTTTTAAAGATCCATTTTTTCGCTTAGCAACTCTGTTTTGTTGTGGAGTATAGGGAACTGTGTGCTGCAACTGAATCCCTTCCTCATGACAAATATTTTGGATCTCATGGTTGAAAAACTCTCCCCCATTATCATTTTGGAGGATTTTGATTTTCTTTCCTGACTGTGTCTCAACAAGAGCTTTGAAATCTTTGAGGTGTTGAAAGACCTCTGATTTTTTCCTGAGAAAGAAAATCCAAGTGAAGTGTGATAAATCATCAGAAAAAATGAGCATGTACCTTGATTATCTGATTGATGGATGCATAAAAGGTCCCATGAGGTCAGTATGGATCAAATCTAAAGGAGAGGAATCTCTTTGATTCTTTCCTTTGTTGAATTTCTCTTGAGGGTGTTTTCCAAGAACACATCCCTCACAAATTCCTTTGAAGAAGTGGATGTTGGGTAGACCATCAACCAGTCCTTGCCTACTAATATATTCCATATATATGAAATTTAAATTCTTGAACCTTTCATTCCATATCCTACAGCTACTTTCATCAGCATGGGTAAGCAATAATGTAGAATATTGTTCAATAAATTCAGAAAATATGTAAAGTCTAGATTGATGATTTACTTCACCAGTAGCAACCCTAGAATTTTTTTTGCATGTCATAGATATCCACTGCATTAGGTGTGAATATGACACTCTTTCTGATGCTAGAGTTAGTCATCTAATACAAAGAGATAAGTTTGACGAAAATTTTGGGAACATGCAACAAATTCTCGAAGCCTCTGTTTGTGAGTTCAATCATTCCTTTGTCAGTGACCTCAACTAGAGAGTTGTCCCCTATCAAAATAGGAGGACCTTTGCATGAATCCAATGAAGAATAAACCTCTTTTGTGATATCCATGTGGTGTGATGTACCTGATTCTATGATACAAGCATTGGGAGACGAGTTGATGGAAATCAAAGCATGGCTAGAATTTCCTTTCTCGGGATTCTGATCTTATTTCTTCTTCTTCTTGGCACCCTCGGGGATGCGATATCCAAGGTTTTTTTGATGAATTATTTTGGTCATTATATCTATATTTTTCTACATACATGCAGATTCTGGATGGAATCCTTTATGGCAGTAAGTGCATTTCTCCCCTTTTCTTCCCTTTCCACCTTTGGATCTGGAGGCATCGTTGAATGGTTTTGAGTACCCTTCCTTCTTCGTATTGTCATGTTCTTTCCTTTTGTATTTGTCTTTAAATTTACAATATTGATGACCGCTACCATATTGTACAGTAAGTGCATGAGCCTTTGGACCTTTGATTTTTCCCATATTGATGATCTTGCTCTGCTCTTGTGTCAGAGACTCGATAAAGGCCTCAAGAGAGGGCATCGTCTAGGTAGATCTAGAGGAAAATATAACTGAATGAAATGTGGATACGAACAATGAGTATTCTGGACCAATTTTGGAGAGAGTGGTGAGAACCATTTGTTTCTCCTCCTTAGATTTATCAACCCCGCAAGCCTTGAGTTGCGAGAACAAATCCTTATATTTGGTAAAAAAATCTTGGAGATTGTCGAATACTTTTGGATCTAATGTGAGAATTTATAGCTTGATAATGTGTCCCCTCATTTTGTCCTGTTTGCCAAAAATACCTTCCATGGTGGTCCAAGATTCATTGGGGGTTTTACAGGAGGATTTGTGAAAGAGAAGTGTAAGAGAAATAAGACTGCATATTGTTTCGAATGCTTGATTTATTCGATTTAGATACGTGGATTTTTCTATGGATGATGTTGCTTTTGTCTCTGTGTTCATGGTTAACCTATACAAAACTCTTCTTATAATATGCATGATCATCTTCTCCTTCCATGTAAAGAAATTGTAAGGTGTAAGAATGAATTCCTTTGGAAATTCCATTTTTCCATTGTCTTTAATCTTTAGTACCTGCAAAAATAATTTGGTGTGTCTTTTCCCTAGTAGTTTGTCATCTTTGATACCATGTAAATGTGTTGAACCTACAAAAAATAAATATAGCTGGGAATTGACATACACAATTGCAGAGACAATAGAACAAAACAAAAGAAGGAGAGAAAGAATAGAATAATTCTCATTAACCAAAGGAATGAATGATAATTTACACATGATATACTCTTTATAACTCAACCAATGGGCACTGGAGGAGAATCCCATGCACTATAGTTGTGGTCTAGAGTGATATAAACACACACAAGCAATTACAGGAGTAAACTGTCACCTACTCTAGTCTCTCGGGCAGTTACGGGAGTGAACTGCCACCTAGCTGAGTTAACTAGTCTATCAGTCTTTAGTTAACTGACTAAAATAGAGTGAAGTGAGGAGGATATTAGGGAATCATGGGTAATGCACTTGTCTGGTGATGATCCCAAGGAAAATTATCATTAGTTGGTGATGCTCCCAAGGACAATGCGCACTAGTTGGTGATGATCCCAATGTTTCATGGTGATAATCCCAATGTAGCATCTATACTCCACCCAACTGATCAAACTAAAGTGAAAATTAAAGAGAATATTCTCCCTAGAGGAACATTCTTCCTAAAATATAGGAGACTGAATAATGACTAATAAACATAGGAAACACCTTCGGAAAAATAATTCCTAGGTGTGTGTGAAGTAACTCCAACAGGGGGGTGAATCAATATTGTTTCTTCTTTTAAAATTTTAACAATTATTAATTAAAAAATTAATTCAGCATAAGAATTGATAAAAAATAATGTAATGAATACATAAATTTAAATATAGGAATAACAAGTACAAGTTACAATTGTGTGAGAGACACCAATCTCTCTTCTTATGAGCACCAACTCAAGGACACACCAATCCCTTGGTTTTAGAGCACCAAATCCCCTATTTCGGAGCACCAACTCTAGGAATCCCCAACCCCCTTGTGAAACGAGATTTAAACTTCAGAGGAATATAATCCTCACGAGATCCTCCCTACCACCGTCACTGCATAAAATGTTTATGGTTTCTTTCTTGGTCTCTGCTCCTTTTGATCTTCTCATGTAGACTAGAGAGACACTTTCCTTATTACCATTTTTCTATGTTTATATAGTATCTCGAGAGGTACATGATATTGAAACAATGTGTCTTTTTTTAAAATAGAAAATGAACCAATGTGCATTTTTAATAACAAAACATTGCACCTCGTCATTTAATTAACACAAATTCTATTTTTCTGTTTATTAATTGATTTTAATTTTAAAAGGAATCCAAATCAGAGAGTGATTTTTGTATGAAGATTCTAGAGAGAAGGAAAGAAATTTTAAAATTCTACGATATGGTTTTTGTGCTGAACATGACCAATTAGTTGATTCATGAGCAGCTTCCCCAAACAATGTGCGAGGTGAACAATACAAGAGGTTCTTTGAAGGAAACTTGCTAGGATTTTTATACTAGATCCTTGACACCTACTGTATTCTATTAAAGCATTGGATTTTACCCTTTCTTATTGTATTTAGAGCAAATTAACTTATGTTTTAGGTTCCATTGTAAAGGTATTCCAATTATATCTTCATGGACTAAAAAATCCCTTCACTTTTATTCAATTGCTTCTTCCATGAGTGGATGTAAGTAACATAATTCAACACAAACATTTGCTAGGATACTAATATGAACACATAAACATTAATCAAGTTCTAGGTGACCATATTTATCCTCTTTCCATCAATGCCAACAACATACACTATGTCCAATATTCACCATATTGGTCTCCTTTGACATTAATGCCAACACCATATCCAATAGGCTTGACAAATCACCTCTTCAACCACGGGCCTAACAACCCACTTCTTCTTGTCACTAGGTAGAAACAATTCCCATGTACAAGTATGGATTTCGAGTCCACTTCCCTAGTATAGATGAAGAAGGAATGAAAAATGAATCAATTCTTGATTGAGTTATGGGGAAATCTATGAAATCCCCCAAATATATATGCATATTCTCTTTATGACACATGGAACATAAGGTACTCCCTTGTCCCCATTTTTGAAACTTAGGATAACATAACCTAATGTTATGTGACCTTAGTACTTAGGAATAATATTATTTTATTCCTAAGCCTAAGTCTCTTGACTTATTCCGCTAACCTTAGAATTATATCCCCCTTACCCTTCCTAGTGGAGTTTAGTCCCCCATCTCTCTTGTTGGATCAGTATGCAACAATGATGTATTTTATTAATAGTATGAGTGTTTACATATTACAATAATAGGCACACTATCATTTTATAAATCTAGTCTCTCCATCTTAATAATCACATAGGAACTATGGCTTGTAATATCCTAGCTCACCATCCTATAAAACATATATACAATTACATTGGGGATTAAGCTAGGGTATTAGACAAGGGAACTAGGTCACATTGACTTAGTGTTATCTCAACTGCCAACAAATGTATTACAAGAACTGCAGTTGAGTATGACACAGGAGATGAACTTGATCTTAGAAAATACTTTGAACGAGTTGGTAAAGGTTACTATTGAGAATGTAGCCTTGGAGATGAAAATCAACAAGGTCAAAAAAGAGCATGATGAGGATGTGCAGAAGGTTTAAAGGATGCAACATGCCTTCGAGAAATTTTATCAAGAAATCTCAGAAGCTCAAATAGAGATGGAGGCCCCAGTTGAAGAACAAGTCATGAAGATAATCGAAGATATTTAGGGCTTTCACACATGTATCGTTGACCTAGAAGTGTGCATGACACCGAGCACTCCAACTTAAGAAAGGGATAAAAGGGAACAAACAATGACAACTATTGGAATATTGATACGGGGGTGAATCAGTATGAGAACTTTATTATCACTTTTAAACACAATATGTAATCATTAACATCAACATAAGTATATCATCAATATATCATGAGCAGTATAAATCAACATAGAATAATAAACATCGAAAGAAACACAATACACTAGAATTTACATGGAAAATCAAATGGTATAAAACCATGGAATTCATTTCCTTTATATCAAAAGAATACATTCATCAGAAGAACCAACTTCTCAATTTTCCAGCTACAACTCGAAGGAGTCCACGACCCCCTATTTACAGGCTCCAACCTGGAGGAATCTATAACTCCCTGAATTCTCTGCCTCTAACTAGAAGGAGGCTACAACCCCTTGATTCTTAGGCTCCAACCTAAAGGAATCTCCAACTACCTATGTTTTATGGCATTGATAGGAAGGAGGATACAACCCCCTTTCCTTTCCCCATCCTTCTACCCTAAAATATAAATGTATACCAAACTATCACTACCACTGATACTATCAATGCCTCCAATAATCAATCCTATAATCAAATTTTCACTATCACATCAACCTATAACTGATCATCAATTTGTAACTTGTCACTATTACATCAACATGTAATTGATCAAACTATAACCTATCATTGTCCCCATCATTGATATATCAACTAGATCTTCTCATATAGACCATATCTCAAGTATCCAAACCATGTACCACAATGTACCTCAAACATGCATCATACCATATACCATAAGATATACCTCAAATATATGCCAATATCATAAATATGTGCCTCTAACAATGAACCATAACAACCATATACAATGTACCAAGGATATGTGTCAAGAATGTATCAATGATACAAAAAAATGGAACTCAACCATATGTAACCATAAACCAAAAGGGCCTCCAAGACATGCCTCAAGAATGTGCCATATCATCCATGATAAACACACATAAAAACATGCCTCTAATCCTATAGACACTCTATTGTATCAGATAAAATATGAGTAAACTAACCTGGGCATCAACAATCTAGTACAAGGATTACTTCACACACTTTCACAAGATTTCATAGATCCATGACTTCCTCCACTACTACCCATGGATATCTTTTCTTTTCTCCATTGTAGCCCACATAAATAGGTTCCCTTCTAACATGTAACCAACATATACCTCATAAACTAGGGTTACTCACATTTCTTGAAAATATGAGACTTTCACCTTTGACTTTCCTTCACACCCTCAGTCTTCATACCTCAGACTCAACCTCTGTTATAGAAATATTTGCCTCACCCTATAAAAATTTTCTCAGAAGGCCTTTCTTCATTTCCCTATGTAGACTTGAAGTCCCTTTCTACAAATTCCATAGCTAGAAACAATATTTTTCCACATATATGCACCCTAACTATTATACAACATGTGTATACGCAGGTTTCACCATTACAACCCACATACATCGGGTTTTGTTCCCAAAATTAAAACATAGTGTCAGGTTCCCATGTCATGTCATGGGATCCATGATCCTTGACCTTCCATATACTGGAAATGTTCTAACTCGACCCTTCAGTTCCATTTGAAGGCTATAAATGAGCCATATCCGAGCTATGGAAAAAAAGAGAATAATTCAACTTTGAGAGAACAATTACTTTGGAGAAATTATTCACTTCATATTGAGTCTACATCCCTTTATCCTTTTAAGTCTGAACACATTGTTCATCCCCCAATCTCTTCCCTACTTGATTGATAACCTCATTGTCTCTCTTATATGAGCTTTCCTTTGGTGGAGGATTGAAGTGGTGGAGTCCTAGCTGGAAGGGACTTAGTTTCTCGATTCTGAACAGTGCCAACACGGAAGTTTGTAATTCATTCACTTTTGTTGATTACATTTTAATAGAAATACTCTTTTCTCTTCCAATTAATATCTTGCAAATATTTGAATTGTTATTCCATGGGAATATTTGTTATGAATGTTGATGGATTATGCTATTGAATGTGCTAACTTTATATATTATTGTCAGACAATTGGCTTAGGTTGATAGACAGTTGGTATGGATTTTTGGTTTTCATTTATTTCAACCATTGGAGCGTGATATTTGAGATTAATGTCAACCCTTAGTGATTGATGTCAACACTTGGAGAAGCTTGGTAGCAAATTACGGTAGAACAAAGGCATGGGTAAGGGACCCGTGTATCTTTGAGGTATAATGGCATGAAGATCAATGAATTTATAGGTAAGACTATGCTAGATGGATATTACATGTTATTGATTGATTTCAATCCTTGGAGAAGCCTGATAGTGAATTTTGGTAGCACAAAAGCATGGGTAAGTGACTCGAGTCTCTTTGAGGTATAAGGGCATGAAGATCAATGAATTTATAGGTAATACTATTCTAGATGGATAGTACATGTCATTCCATTTCTGGTGATATGTCGAACGTCACATAACTCCTCACAGTTAGAGATTTATGGCCTTGTGAAGTTGGAGAACCCTCATGAGTTATCTAGAAGCCCCTAGAAGGTCAAAGAATTCAAATTACTCTAGAAACTCCTAGAAGAAGTTGACTAGTCAAAGTGGGTGAAACTAGGAGTTAATCATGGGTATAGTTGTTGCATTAAGAAAATAATTAAAAATAAATTAGTTGCAACAAGAAGTTGTGAGTTCGGTAATTACGGTAAAGTAGTTGTGAAGAGAAGATTGAATAGTCAAAGTGGTTGACCAAGAAATAAATTAAATAATAAAGTGGTTGCAACAAGAAGTTGGTTAAGGGAAAAGAAGCTATGAATTGAATAATTATATAAAATTTAGTTGTAACAAGACGTTTTAAGAAAAGATAAATTATGTAAATAATAAAGTAGTCAAAGTGGTTAAGTGGACAAAGTGGCTAAGTGGACAAAGTTGGTTAAGTGGACAAAGTGGCTAAGTGGAAAAAATGGTTAAGTGGAAAAAGTGGCTAAGTGGACAAATTTGGTTAAGTGGACAAAGTGGCTAAGTGGATAAAATGGTTAAGTGGATAAAGTGGTTAAGTGGAAAAATTTGTTTAAGTGGACAAAGTTGCTAAGTGGACAAAGTGGTTAAGTGGATACTTCTAGAAGAAGCTACTTAGAAAGTGTAAATAAGAGAGAAAGGGTGTCCCATTGGTATCCATTGCACATATTAAATTTATACAAGTGTCTGAGGTAACCAAATGATATCAAAGGAAAATTTTAGAGGGAAGGTGAAGTAAACAGAGCCGAAATTCAAGGGAGGATAAAGTCTTTTGATGATTCTTTCTAAGGTATGTTATTTACAGGTCATCTCACCATTTTCGTAATAACATTTTTTATACAATGATTTAGACAAAAAAATCTAGAGGCCGTTGAGAAAACATATCCAAGTAATTGTGATTAAAACTTTATATTGTGGTTCATTGTGTTTTGGGAGTTACACTCCGTTGAAAATAGGGTTTGTGGCTAGTCTTGAAACTAGTCTAAAACAACTGTTTTGGCTAAATGCATCATAACTTCTTCATAACAGATCCAAATTCAATAAGACCAAATGTATTGGTTATAGTACAATTTGTAGTATTCTTTGTACCATTTCTAGAACCATACAAGAAATATTCCATGTGGGGCACGCTCTACAAGCTCTCTCTCTAGAATAAGCCAAAATTCAACAAGGTATGCTATTTTTGCTATAAAATTTTTTCTTAGAGGTTCCAAGTAGTGAAACCTAGAGGAATTGCATAAACAACACTAAAGAACATCATGTACTGATTTCAGATATTTATTCATAACAGGTACATAGTTACGATTATTGGAAGTTAGGGTTGTTGACTAATCCAAAATTAGTCATGTAAGACTATAGTAAAGTTTGATGAATATGATAGTCTCTTGTTCTTAAAGTTAAGTATGGTTTGCAGGTATGCTATCATATACACACAGTATGTTACAGAGTTACAAATCAGATTTGGATGATGAAATTGATGAGGTATTTTGGTTGAGGTATGTTACATATAGAGGTTGTATAACAGTGAGGTTGTGCACATGGTTTGATGTAATGGTTTATGGTATTTGGTTATGGATAGTGTGTTGTATTGCTAGAGTAAATTTGATGGCTATATTTGTGTATGTATTTTGTATATGGTTGAGGTACATGTTGGCTACATGGTTGAGACAAGTAGTAGATGAGTTGGCACATACATGAGGTGTATAGTTGATGATGTTGGTACATCTTGATGAGTCATAATCGATGCATGATTGGTACATACTTGGTACATGGTTGGAGGCACTTGTTAGTAGTATTTTTGACACATGGCTTATGGATTATCTGGCATACTTGTATTGGTATATGATTAGAAGCACATATTCATCTTGGTGATGATTATGAGTTGTTGTGATGCACATTATTGAGAGTTGTCTTGGTGAGTAGATCTAATTTGGTTGATAATATTGATGAGACAGGTTGTTGTGATAGTTTGTTTGAATAGGTTGTTGTGACAGGTTATTTGTATAGGTTTAGTGCATGGTTGATGCACTTTTGTATGGTACAGGTTGAGGCACAGGTTAGTGCATGGTTGATGCACTTGTTTATGGTATAGGTTGATTACAGATTGTTTGGTATAGGTTTTTATAGGTTGTTTGGTGCAGGCTGATTCGTACAGGTTTACAACAATCTATCTCACAGTGATAGTGTGACAATGGTTCCATCATTCTATTTATATTTTAGGGCGGTTGGACTAGGCAAGGATAAGTGGTTGTAGCCACTGTAATGTCCCCATTTTGGGACATTATAACATTACAACATTTTAGAGTGTTATGCCTGCCCGAGTAGCCAGATCGGGGTGACAGAGAGTTCAGGAGATATTGAGGGGTTTATTTGTTCCCGACTTGCATCGTTCATCATCAAGATCCATTCCGCATAGCTGGGCTTTGGTTTCGTTGCATTCCGACAATTTCCATAATTTTGAGTTATTATGGGTCATATCTTAATTAAATTCACTAAGAAGGTCATAATGGGCATATTACTTGGAGAAACATCTTAGTGTAATAGCTCATCGGAATCG
>SNQJ01S0012365.1:0-23006 GCA_010110895.2 Picea sitchensis | reverse complement strand
AGTGACTTTCAGTGGCCGGAGAAGCCATCAGGATGGATAAATCACTTTTTACAGGCAAAATGATTAATTAATTAATTAATTAATTAATAAAGTGATATAATCAAGGAATAATAAAATAAAGTAAAAGTCACTTGGAGGGAAAATGTCAACAACAAATTAGGGTTTTGGGAAGCTATAAAGGAAGGGTAAAGCAACCTAATTCATTATGCATTGTTATGATTTGATGTTGAGAGCTTCCAGAGGAGGAGGAGAGCCGACCTTACTGTTTTGTGGATTTCTAGAGGAAACCACCACCCTTGATCGGTTTCGGTGTTGAGAGACACACCCTATCCCATTGGAGATACCATCCAAGTATTTCACCGTTCATTTCAGGAGTATTCAGTGTGGAGTGCGCAGCTCAGCCAAGGAGGGCACAAGCTATTTTGAGGATTCAGTGATCTGCAGTAGATCGGTGTTCCGATTGCATATTCATTCTGACCCAGTAGAGATCCAGCCAGGGTGCTTCCATTGAGCCATTTATCATCACATTCCGACGGTGGAATCTTGCAGATCGATCCATCCAGCCATTTTGGGCACAATCATTCCGGACAGACATTTGGCATTGCATGCAGATGTTCCAGAGAAGATCCGGACAAACCCTTCCGACCCATTTCATAATTTGATGAGACGATCATTTTGAGCCATATAGCAGCCGATTCCAATGGTGTAATCTTGCAGATCAATCCATCCAACCATTTTGGGCGCAGTCATTCCGGATAGATGTTTGGCATTGCATGCAGGTGTTCTAGAGAAGATCCGTCCAAATCCTTCCGACCCATTTCATCATTTGACAAGATGATCGTTTTGAGCCATATAGCAGCTGATTCCGACGGTGGAATCTTTTGGGGCACATTCAGTGTCCAAGGAGGGGCGCAAACCCCCGAGGGGTCCAGATTCGGGGCCGTAGAGGTCCGATTCGAGTTCCGACAGTCGCCCATTTCAGTATAGAGACCAGGGCACATCTTTTGGAGCAGTTCTAAGCACATTCTGATGGTGGGTTCTTCAGATCAAGTTTTCCCGCTGGTAACGGTTACCGTATTTCACCGGAATCGCACATTTTTGCTGATCTATCCGTGCATGCATCAGATCTGCTATCTTTTCGTGATCAAGGGTATTTTTGTTATTTGATTGTATTCCAGTACATATCCAAGAGATCTGACTGACGTCTAGATTCTATTTTTTCAGTAGGCTATTGTATTTCCATGCTTGAACCGTTATTATTCATGATATTGAGCAGTTGACATTCTATACTCTTGCATGTGTCTTTATATGATTGTTAAACCTTCATTATGCAACATGCACATGTAATAACCAACATGCAACCACAATAACCAACATGCAAACACAATAACTGAAGAACATCTCAATCACACAGCTAAAACGCATCCAGAAACCCCCAGTGTATCAGATCTGCACGCCAGAACAGAAGAACAGTAGAAAATATCTTGATCAGCCAGATCAGTGATATTTCAGCCACCTTCCTATTGTATCCAGAGAACATAGGGGGTTGTAGCCTCCTTCTGGTTGTAGCTAGAGAGTTGGAGAGTTGGAGCTTCCCTCAGGTTGTATCCTGAGAAACTAGGTGCTTGTAGCCACCTTCCTGTTGTTGTCGGAGAACATAGGGGGTTGTAGCCTCCTTCTGGTTGTAGCCAGAGAATTGGGGAGTTGGAGCTTCCCTCAGGTTATAGCCTGAGAAACTAGGGGGTTGGAGCCTCCTTCCAGTTGTAGCTGGATAATTTGAAGTTAGTGCCTCCTTGAATGTAATTATTAACATATAAGAAAAGCATTCCGTGGTTTTCTCCTGCATTGGGTTTCCACGTAAATATTGGTGTAATGTGCATTGTGTGGATGTGTTTCTTAATGTTTATTATGCACTGATTAATGTTAATGCTTATGATATAGTAATATATTGATGATGAACATATGAAGATGGTTGAATAAGTAAAAGAATATACTTTGTGGTTTAAAGGATTACTAATTCGTACAATTGCTCATTATTGATTCACCACCCCCTCTTAGTAATCCAACAATTGATATTAGAGCGGGTTTCTTCAGGAAATAGTTTAACCACTAGAAGGATATCGTGGATTATTCTGAGAATGGAGTACAATTGTTTAATGGTCAGAATGATTTAAAGTATGATATATGGAGCAAAAGAACGAAATTATTTTTACAGACACAATGGTATTATATTTCGCCATCAGTTGTTACAGGATATGATAGTTCAAAAAGGTAAAAGACTGTAGCCAATAAGGAAATGAAGAAAAATAACAAAATAGTAATGGATTTCATCTGGGAAGGATTACCTAATCCGATAAGAGAAAAGGTTGGTAAATGTTCATCAGCCAAAGAAATTTAGGATAAGTTACATTATATATATTCTTCACCCATCATAGATTCAAAAAATGCCAAAGAAGATGTAGGTACAGATCAAGAAAAAAGATGTTCACCTTGTCAAACAGATTTAGAATATGAAGAGTACATAATCAACATAAGTATGTTGTTTTGCTTTAATTTTGAAAAACATAGACATCTTGAAATGGAATGCCATGAAGGAAATGAGACAGAAAAACAAATTGAAAAAGTATGAAGAAGAATTGATCAGTGCTTTAGATGAACTAAGAAAATAAATAGAAGAAAACAAGTCACTCAAGAAACAATTGATGAAACAAAAGGAAAGTGTTAACATTTTTGAAGAATCCCAACAGGGCATCAAGAACTTAAGAACTTAGCTAGAAGAAAGCATAAAGATCGAATAAAATATTAAAGATCAAAAATAGTATTTGGAAGCCAACACAGTAGCACATAAGGAAGAAGAAGAAATGAGAGAGAAGATATTGATATATCATCTTAAGGAAATAACTAATGATCTAAACCATCTTGAGTTAGAGTTTGGTCAAGAAGAGAAAGTACTTGAATAAGAAATAATCACATTAAAAATTCATCTTGAAGAAGTGAAGAGAACATAAGAAGTCATGAATTCTCAAATATTAAATAAAGAAGAAGAGGTTGAAAAGCTTGAAGATGAAGTTGTCACATTGAGAAGTAAAATCGTCAAGTTCAACAAGAACATTGAAGAGACAGAAACATCCACATCAACAATAGAGAATGAACAGAAGCATGCTAGGTTTCTAGAAAAGAAGAATGAAGAAAAGAGAAAGAGTTATGTAGAAGTACTCAAAGGAAGGAATCATGGTCAACCAGAATCAAAGAAAACTAATAAAGATACATCTTCAAGAAGACCATTCATGTTCAATCCACAAATAATATTTAATCATGATCATGATAAGTCAGGAAGCAATTCATAAGGAATACACCATAAAGAATATCATTCATTCCCAGGTATGTAAATTTATTTTATGGTCATTGTTTTTATCGTACTAACTTTGGACATAAGGTTGCATATTGCATGGATTATAAAAGAAATTTTCAAGCAATAAATTCCTATGTGGCCCCATGTAACATTGAATGTTACAAATGTAATAACTATGGACACATAGCTCATTATTGTAGAAGCATGATCGATACTTCCATGAAAGAGAACACTGATATCAGATATAAGAAAGTATGGATAAGAAAACAGGAAGAACAAATGAACAAAGACTAGGTCCTAGAGATCGCAAGATTGGAAATAAAACGAGATGAAGAAAAACCTATAGAGAAAAAGAAAGATGTCGGATACATAAAGGTTTGGAAAAGAAATGAAAGAAAAGAAGGATAGGTAAATAAGGAACAAATTCAAGAGATTGTACTTTTAGGTATTGTAGTGAAAGATGAATCCATAGATAGAAAGAAAGAAGTCAGAGTTGAAAGAGATGATGAATCTAACAATGAAGATGATGATGAATCTCCATCAGAGAAGGAATTTCTCTGATCCATATGGCTTAGAGACTCCCAAGTAAGATGAATAATAGACAGAGGGAGTCTATGCGGTAGCTGAGACAAACCAGAGAACCATCCTTTGAGCACCTTGCAGAATTTGAGTAGATAGATTCAAAGAAGTCAGTTAGCAGAAGTACAATATGATAGATTAATTAGTTGTAGTAGTAAATACTTCATGATAGTACAATGACATATGAGTCAAAATTATGGATAGTTTTGTAGCAAAGTCTTGGATAGTATGGATAGAGATGGATTCTTAAGAACACTTAATAGGTTTGGAAATATATATGACAGTGGATGAGAGCATGGATTCATAGATTGGTTCAGAAAGTGGTTCAAAGAAAAATGAACATTATCATAATGGATGATAATTACACAGGAATATTTGAATGCTTATTATTGAATACTTTTCATATATGTCAGTTGATTAGACAAGGAAGTACCAATGCAAAATAACTCCAAAAGGAAATAGGTACAAAAAGACTTATATTTTTTTTCTACACAACATCTTGCAAAGAAGTAAAGAGATAAAAACAAAACAAAAAAGATAGGTTTAAATATCATTGAGATAAGTTGTCGGACATAGAGGTAAGAATAGAGGTATGATTCCAGGGGAAGAGATTCATCGGATGAAGGATAGAGAGTTAGATGCTTGGAGAGAGAGAATAGAAGCATGTTTCCAGAGGGAGAGATTACATGTTTCCGGGGGGAGAGATTGTCACAAGGGAAGAATGAGTGATATGAATTCAGTGTTGCATCCGAGTGATACCCTTTTTCAACGGGAGAGATATTATTCATATGAAGGGAGAGAGAGTAATCAAAGGCATGTAGACAGGGGGAGCATCCCCAATGAGAGTTTATTCAGGGGGAGCATCCCCAATGAGAGTTTAGTCAGGGGGAGCATCCCCAAAGGGAGATACCCTTTCCCATTGATGTCAAAGGGGGAGAGATAGAAACATTGATGAGGAGTATAAGAATGAATTTTATCATGACTAAGTGTTTCCATCAATTTTGGTGTTGCCATCAATTCCAAAGGAGGATATTGTCAGACAGTTAGCTTAGGTTGATAAACAGTTGGTATGGACTTTTGGTTTCCACTGATGTCAACCATTGGAGAGTGATATTGTAGATTGATGTTAACCATTGGAGAAGCCTGATAGTGAATTCTGGTAGCACGAAGGCATGGGTAAGGGACTCAAGTCTCTTTGAGGTATAAGGGCATGAAGATCAATGGATTTATATGTAATACTATTCTAGATGGATATTACATGTTAGTGATTGATGTCAACCCTTGGAGAATCTTGGTAGTAAATTCTGGTAGAACAAAGGCATGGGTAAAGGACACGAGTCTCTTTGAGGTATAATGGCATAAAGATCAATGAATTTATAGGTAAGAATATTCTATATGGATAGTACATGTCATGCCATTTTTGGTGATATGTGGAACGTCACATAACTCCTTATGGTTAGAGAGTTATGGCCTTTGGAGAACCCTCATGAGTTATCTAGAAGCCCCTAGAAGGTCAAAGAAGTCAAATTACTATAGAAACTCCTAGAATAAGTTGACTAGTCAAAGTGGGTGAAACTAGGATGGAATCATGGGTATAGTTCTTGCATTAAGAAAATAAATAAAAATAAATTAGTTGCAACAAGAAGTTGTGAGTTTGGTAATTATGGTAAAGTAGTTGTGATGAGAAGATTGAATAGTCAAAGTGGTTGACCAAGAAAAAAATTAAATAATAAAGTGGTTGCAACACGAATTTAGTCAAGGGAAAAGAAGCTATGAATTGAATACTTATATAAAAGTTAGTTGCAACAAGAAGTTTTAAGTAAAGAGAAATTATTTAAATAATAAAGTAGTCAAAGTGGTTAAGTGGAAAAAGTGGCTAAGTGGACAAAGTTGGTTAAGTGAAAAAAGTGGCTAAGTGGAAAGCATGGTTAAGTGGACAAAGTGGCTAAGTAGATAAAGTTAGTTAAGTGGAAAAAATGGTTAAGTCGACAAAATGGTTAAGTGGACAAAGTGTCTAAGTGGGCAAAGTTGGTTAAGTGGACAAAGTGACTAAGTGGACAAAGTGGTTAAGTGGATACTTCTAGAGGAAGCTACTTGGAGAGTATAAATAAGAGAGAAAGGGTCTCCCATTTGTATACATTAATCATATTGAATATCTACAAGTGACTGAGGTAAGCAAAGGATATCTAAGGAGAATTTCATAGGGAAGGTGAAGTAAACAAAGCCAAAATTCAAGGGAGGATAAAGTCTTTTGATGATGCTTTCTAAGGTATGTTATTTACAAGTCATCTCACCATTTTTACAACAACTATTTTTCTACAATGATTCAAACAACAAAATATGGAGGTTGTTGAGAAAACATATCCAAGTAATTGTGATAAGAATTTAATCTTGTGGGTCATTGTATTTTTGGATTTACACTCCGTGGAAGATACGGTTTGCGGCTAGTCCTGAAACTGGTCTAAAACAAGTGTTTAGCATAAAAACGTCATAACTTATTCATAACAGATCCAAATTCAGTAAGACCAAATGTATTGGTTATCCTATAGTCTGTAGTATTATGTGTACCATTTTCAAATCCATACAACAAACATTCTGTGCGGGGCACGCTCTACAAGATCTCTCTCTAGAATAAGCCAGAATTCAACAAGGTATGCCATTTTTCCTATAAAAAAATTTCTGATAGGTTCCAAGTAGTGAAACTTGGAGGAATTGCATAAAAAACATTCAAGAACATTGTGTACTATTTTCAAATATTTATTCATAACAGGTACATAGTTACAATTATTTCAAGTTAGGGTTTTTGACTATTCCAAAATTAGTCATGTAAGACTAAAGTAAAGTTTGATGAAAATGCTAGTCTCTTGTTCTTAAAGTTAAGGAAGGTTTGAATGTATGTTATCATATACACACAATATGTTACAGAGTTACAAATATGATTTGGATGATGAAATTGATGAGGACTTTTGGTTGAGGTTTGTTACATATAGAGGTTGTGGCACATGGTTTGATGTAATGGTTTATGGTATTTTCTTATGGATAGTGTGATGTATTGCTAGATAACTTTTGTTGGTTATATTTGTATATGTATTTTGTATATGGTTGATGTACATGTTGGGTACATGGTTGAGACAAGTAGTTGATGAGTTGGCAAATACATGAGGTGTATAGTTGATTATGTTGGTACATCTTGATGAGTCATAGTTGATGCATGATTGGTACATACTTGGTACATGGTTGGAGGCACTTTTTAGTAGTATTGTTGACACATGGTTTATGGATGATGTAGCATACTTGTCTTAGTATATTATTAGAAGAACATATTCATCTTGGTGATGATTATGAGTTGTTGTGATGCACATTGTTGAGAGTTGTCTTGGTGATTGATCTTGTTTAGTAGATCTGATTTGGTTGATAAGATTGATGAGACAGGTTGTTCTGATAGGTTGTTTGAAAAGGTTTTTGTGACAGGTTATTTGTATAGGTTTAGTGCATGGTTGATGCACTTTTGTATGGTACAGGCTGAGGTACAAGTTGGTGCATGGTTGATGCACTTGTTTATGGTACATGTTGATTACAGGTTGTTTGGTACAAGTTGTTACATGTTGTTTGGTGCAAGTTGATTGGTATAGGTTTACAGCATTATATCTCATAGTGATAATGTGGCAGTGGTTCCATGATTCTACTTATATTTCAAGGCGGTTGTATGGGGCAAGGATAGGTGGTTGTATCCATATTCCGATTGTATCCAGAGAACATAGGGGGTTGTAGCCTCCTTCTGTTTGTAGCCAAAGAATTGGGGAGTTGGAGCTTCCCTCAGGTTATAGCGTCAGAAACTAGGTGGTTGTAGCCACCTTCCTGTTGTAGACAGAGAACATAGGGGGTTGTAGCCTCCTTCTGGATGTAGCCAGAGAATTGGAGAGTTGGATATTCCCTCAGGTTATAGCCTGAAAAAAAAAGGGTTTGGAGACTCCTTCCAGTTGTAGCTGGAGAATTTGAAGTTGGTGCCTCCTTGAATGTAATTCTTGACATATAAGAAAAGCATTATGTGGTTTTCTCCCTTATTGGGTTTCCACGTAAATATTGGTGTATTGTGCATTGTGTGGATGTGTCATTAGTACATATTGTAAAAATTTCGACATTCTATTTGTGGCGTTATGGAAAAAATTGGCCATACTGTCGAAAAATAGAGGAAATTTTTAATTTTTTTTCCATATTGCCCGATAATGTCACTATTGCCATGTTGACATCTCTCTTTCCATGTTGTCGTCTCTTTTTCCATGTTGTCATCTCTCTTGAAACATTTACCACATAGTCATCTCTCTTTCCATGTTTTTTACATAGTCGTCTCTCTTGCCACGTTTGTGAAGAAAGTGGTCACAGTTGCGACGTTGTGGAAACTAGGTTTCCCGACTCCAATGGTCACCTAGTATTTTGACCAAGTCAACTTTGATTTGGTCAATGATCGTCGGAATTGTGACATTATAAAATCTATAAATATGTTTCATTTTACAGATGTTGCAACAACTTTGCTATAATAACGACACTTCAAAAAGGGTTTGTGGGTCTTCTCGGCTAAAGTACAACTATAAAAAGAAATTGTACTAGGGCTCTTCGTGTTTCATTTTAATTTTTTGATCGGTTGAATGTTAAAGTAAACAACTATTAAAATACATTGTACTAGGGATAAAGTACATGATGGGCAACGATGACCTGTGAATGGGGCCAACGTTGAATTTTTTTCAAAATGTTTATGTATGAAATCATACATCATTGAGTCTTGAAACCCTCCCATACTGTTAAGGCATGTATCTAGTCTAACCATGTCAAATTGCGATTCATACAGGCACATATTAAAGAAATTTCAACATTAGCCCCATTCACTACTCACTATGCAGGGTTGGTGGATGAATTTTTTGGTGGTTGAATTGGAAGTTCCATGACATTTCAAGGGAGTTCCAACAAAGATTCTACAGATGGAAACAATGACATTTGACAATGAGATGCCCATTATGAACGTTGTTCCAAACGTGGACGATCTCAAAGATTATGTGGTCGGACATCATACCTCCTTGAGTCTTGAAACCCTCCCATACCGTCAAGGCATGTGTCTAGTCTAACCATGCCAAATTCCGATGCATATAGGCACATTTTGAAGAAATTTCAATGTTGGCCCCATTCACTAGTGCTCACTATGCAGGGCTGGTGCATAACATTTGTGGTGGTTGAATTGGAAGTTCCATGATATTTGAAGAGAGTTCCAAAAAATATTCTATGGATGTAAAAAATGACATTTGAAAAATATGAGACACCCCATTATGAACATTTTTGCAAACATGGACGATCTCAAAGATTATGTGGTCGGGACATCAAACATCCTTAAGTCTTAAAACCCTCCCATACCGTCAAGGCATGTGTCTAGTCTAACAATGCCAAATTTCGATGCATACAAGAACATATTGAAGAAATGTCAACATAGGCCCCATTCACTAGTGCTCACTATGTGGGGTCGGTGCATGACATTTATGGTGGTTGAATTGGAAGTTCCATGACATTTCAAGAGAGTTCCAACAAATATTATATTGATGGAAACAATGACATTTGACAAATATGAGACGCCTCATTATGACCATTGTTGAAAACATGGAAAATCTCAAAACTTATGTGGTCGGGACATCAGACATATTCCTTGAGTCTTGAAACCCTAGTCCCATACCATCAAGGCATGTGTATAGTCTAACCATGTCAAAATTCGACGCATACATGCATAGTTTGAATAAATTTCAACGTTGGCCCCATTCACTGCTCACTATGCGAGGTCGATGGAAGAAATTTCACTATGCTCATTCACCTTCAAGGCAGGTCCCATTCACTATGATCACTATGAGACATACATTATATTGAACGTTGATGAAAACATGGATGATCTCAAATATTATGCAGGGACATCAAACATCCTTAAGTATCTAAACCCTCCCATACCTTCAAGGCAACTATCTAGTTTAAGCATGTTAAATTTCGATGCATACGGGCACAGATTTAAAACATTTCAACATTGGCCCCATTCACTGCTCACTATGCGGGGTCGGTGGAATAAATTTGTGATGGGTGTATTTGAAGTACTATGACAAATTTCAAGATAGTTCTGACAACGATTCTATAGAAGGGAATGATGAATGATGACAATGAGAGGTGCAACATGATTAACATTGATGAAAATGTGGATGATCTCAAAGATTATGTGGGGACATCATACATCCTTGATTATTGAAAGCCTCCCATACCGTCAAGCCATGTGTCTAGCCTAACCATGTCGAATTTCAACGCATACATGCACAGTTTGAAGAAATTTCAACGTTGTCCCCATTCACTGCTCACTATGCGGGGTCAGTGCAAGATGACATTTGTGGAGGGTGAATCACAACATTAATAATAGAGAGGCACAATCCTCATATATGGTGGTCATTTAGGAACCTATAAAGGAAAGTGGGACTTGTGTGATGGCCCAAATCCTAATGCATGACTTTTTTGAAGCATATAAAGTAAATTTTATTGCGCCTTCGACCATGGAATAGGCCCTAACAACCATCCATGGTGTACCAATCCTTGAAATGATAACCATATGTCACTCATTGGTTAAATATTATAGGGCCCTAGATATGGAACATTAACCCGATAAGTTAATGTAGTTGTTGTAAGTTTTATAAATTTACATCACATTATGGCAAACTATATCAAAACAATTTATCATACTCTAGATTTCGTTTAGTTAGTTTTGGAAATGAGAGTACATTTTAGTCATTTATTGAGTTAGTTTTGGCAATGGGAGTACTTTTTCTAATTTTACTCATTTTACGCATTGGTGCACTAGCTCTACCAATCGACGACATAGTGGGAAATCCGGGAACCCCACCAATTCCCCCTCGGGACACCCAAATATACTCAATTTTCTTCATTCAACCTCAGATGCTAGGAGAGATGGGTCCATTAATCCATGAAATACCTACTTCGTTCTTCCCATAGATCTTCTACTATGGTACATCTCATCATCAGAGAAGGTCTTTGAATTTGGGGTCAAAGATTCTTCATGCCTCTGAGTAGATCTCACTCTCTACTACTCTACTTTGGATGCTACAACTCTTCCCATAGGCCTGTGGGCAGATTTGTATCTACAAATCATGTGAATAAATGTTGATGTTGAAGGGGCTCAAGCACATGTCGAAAATATTAATGTTGAAGCTTGGAAAATGCACATGTCAAAAATGCATTTAATTTTAGCCTCTATATAAATAATTATGTATAGAAACTATTTATAATAATAATAATAATCTAATTTTAAGATCATGACCAAGCCAACACCAAATTGGTGCAGGGTACACATTTTTGAAGATCCATTTTTTAAAGTGTGATTCAATGTCAACACCTTTAAAAAAATATTTTTTAAAGATAAACATTGTAAAAAGAATTGTATACTTTAAATATGATGGAGAGATATAAAATAACTAAACATGCCAATACCAACTTTATGGTGTCAATATCATAATTTTTATATTCAATTTATGTGATTAAATAATCATTATAGAGTTGAAAACCTTATAATTCACATCTAAATATTTTTTATAAGAGGTATACATATTTAAGAAAGAAGTTGTATTTTTCTGTATTTACGAATAAAATAAATTACATTAACAATTATTTACAAATATTAAAATAAAAAAAAGTAGTGTTAATGCCATAAACAACAAATTCATATTAATGAAAAAAATTTAATTCTTTAGACAAGGAAGGTGGTCTCGTTTTGGTGTGTTTTGATATTTTTTTTCGGTTCTTAGACTTGTGTTGGTTTCCTAGTTTGCTTGGTGTGGGGTGTATCATAAACTATGGTCTAGCTCACTCAGGTTTCATGCCTTGTTGAAATTGTGGTTTGCATTTGGAAAAGGTAAGAACTTTGTTATAACGACTTTTCATTTCTAGGCATTGTTGGTGGAAGGTCTTCGCTAAGACTCTTTATGCTTTATATGTTTGGATTTGGTCTATGTGTTTGGGTTTTAGTTCATCTATCAATGCTCCCTCCTTTGGTTTGGGGCTTGGGAAGACAATTCCCATCCCTCAGGCCCTGTGCATTTGCACCATATCTTTCGAGAGTGAAATCATTCCATTCTCTAGGTTTAAGTCGTTTAATGGTTGGTTTATAGGAGATCTTTTTTGGATTATTCAGATTCTTATTTCTTGGCTCTAATCCTAGATTCTGCTTCACAATTTTAGCCTCAATCCTGGGATTATTTGCTTAGAAGTCTCGAGACCCATCTTCCTCGATTTCAGGTACAATATTCTTATGGATTTGGTATTCAACATTCTCAGGGTTTGGATTATAGATCACGTTTAGCCCTGTTCAAACACTAGTTTAAATTTTTCGGGCTCAACTTTTTTGTTTAGGTTTTTTCCTACAATGATACCTAGAGATCTCTTAGAAATCCATTGGATTCTAAGAAGACATGAGGAGACTTTGCAGAGAAATTTCATATCTCTCAAATCTATTTTTGTTTGCATGCTTGATAATGAAAAACAATGTGTAGCACATAATGAAATCATTAGAATTTTTTGGGATGAGAAAAGGTAGAGAATAATGGAGCTCGAGGTAGAGTGTTACATGTTGAGTAACCTAGTCCTGAATTTGCGCAATGATTCATAGTCGGTGGCCTCAAATCAATATGCCTTTAATATTCCAGAAGGGAAACCTAAAAAGGAAAAGACTATTCATCATTCCAAAGAAGCAATGGAAGTGAATCAACATACCTTCCAATTAGAAGCAACGAGTCATCATGTCTTCATTTAATCTTTTCGATGTTTTTTAAAGTTATGTGTTTTGGACACTTTTTATAAGTAGTTTACTTATGTTAATAATTGTTGGTCTATAACAGTCTTAAAAATTTCGTTTATAGCATTTAAAAATTACAATTTTGGTTTGAGAGTGCACATCAAACACTCTTATAAACTCTTACTAGCCATTTTTGCCCATTTTTACGCCGAAGGCGTTCTTTTAGGGGGATTTCACTCTCGCATTTTCGTCATTTTCGTTGTCTGTTCATAGAATATACGTGACACATTGCCGCCAAAAGTCTCTGCCATCATCAAACACTCCATCATAACTCGCATCGCTCTTCTTAGGCATCTAGTCGACACTTCTCATCTTGCAGCTGACCTTCATGCTTGGGCTTCGACTATCTCCACCATAGATTCTTGGTCGTTGTACATACTTGTCGTGCTAGTGTGCTGCGAGGCAAATTTTATGATCGGTGAGTGGGCTTCGCTTCAATTTCGGTGGCCCCAGCTTGAGAATTTGTCCATAGTCGTAACCCTAGAGCAGCTCTTGTTTTCCTTTATTTCGTTCACAGTGTCGGTAATATGGACGTGGGGGGTCGTGGTAGCCATGTGAATGGATCACATGCCCTATTATTATTTGATGATGATTCTCTGCTTCATCTAATGGATGGATTCTCTGCCCCAACAGTCTTCTTTCAGGACCAAGGCCAAAAAGCGGTATGACGGCCAGATTGCAGATGAAGTCCTGATTCTCAGTCCGCTCAAATGCACACTTCATGGATCTTGAGCCCGGGACCATGGGCAGCGTGAGATCATGCCCTTACGGTCTGTTAACAGAAGAACATAGAGTTTTAGGGTCGCTAAATAATCTGTGCTGCAGTGAGCAGAATGAGGCACTCCAATGCATATGATGTGGCGTCTCAAGAGCATTGCGTTGGGCCGATCCTCCATATCAGATCATATGAGCTCTCAACGTTTCAATCCGTTAAATTCCCCATTCTAGGGTATTGGGTTTTGTTTTTCAAAACCTTAGTTAGAGAATAGAAATGGCTGATTTTACAAGGGCATGGGTATCCATCGTCCTCATGTTTTTGAAATAAATCACTGTCTCTCTAAGCCGAGGGACTCATAGACTGCAATGTTGTTGAAACTTACCGTTATCTATCTAAAATGTAGGAGTCAAGTAGATCGCTCTGTACAAACCTGTCAATTAGGATCAAGATTGTTTTTTAATATGTTAAAAAATATAGAAATGTGGGAGCCATGCGAGCCGATTGGATCCAGTCTCCTGAATTAATGAGTGAAATTTCAGATGGTTAGACTTATCAGTAATGTTGGGTACTGCTTTTGAGTACAAGGATTGACAAACTATTAGGGAGGATTTTGGCTATCATAAATTTTCATTCCTTAAAGATAAATCTTGCTTGTTCTAAGTATCTGATTCTAAACTTGCAAACCCATTTCTTAAATATCAAGCCCAACTTCCCCTATTTCTGAAAACCTTGTGAATTTGAACCAAAGAGATGGGGATTTTCTCTTAGAAGCAGTTCTAATAGCAGCTCGAAGATAATTTGAGATGAAAACAATAGATATTATGGTAATGCTCACTAATGACTAAAGACAGGCCAACGAGACTGGATTGTCCATTCAGTATTAATGGCCAAACAGGGAGTGCTTAGGGCATCGCCTTTCTAGAAAATGACTAAAACAATCCAGGTATGAGTGTAAAAGTGAGGATGAACCGAAAACCATGCAGTAAAGAATATTTATGTAAAGAAGAATAGAGAAATCAAGCCAGGTCACAATGAGAAGAGCCAGTTGGCCAAGCAACCTCTGACCATCATGTGCTCCAGAGGGAGGAGCCTGAATCAATCATTATGGAATTACCAATGACGTGTATGATAATGTGTTCTAGAGAAAGGCTTGTACTAAAGAGATTTTGCTGAAAGAGGTAGGATGTTAGAGGTTCCGCACAGGGGTTTATCGATGGATTAATTGGGCTTAGGGTTTAGGGTTTATCGATGGTTTAATTGGGCTTGGGGTTTCTCGATTTATTATATGGGTTTTAGGGCTTACAATTTGTTTGGTTTTGCAGTTGGAGATTTGAACCATTTAATCTCCGTGACCATGAGTGGAGTGATATGCTGCCTGAGATTTCCTGGTCAGCTAAACTCAGACTTGAGGAAGCTTGCAGTGAATTTGATTACGTTCCCCCATATTCATTTCTTCATGGTGGGATTCTCTCCCCTGACCTCCCAAGGATCCCAGCAGTACAGGGCACTCACCGTTCCAGAGCTCACACAACAGATGTGGGACTCTATGAACATGATGTGTGTTGTGGATCCTCGGCACATAACTGACTAAACTCTGGACACAACCATCTCATCTTACATATGGACATCATCAAACTTCATGTTTCTCTGATATACTATCTAACTTGTTTAACTTGGCTATCTGAAGCTCTATCTTCTCTACAACTTCAGAATTCCCTTCCCCTGCAAATGAGAAGGCTTGTCTTAGATGCTCAATGTTATGTTTTGTCTTTTGTAATCTTGCCAAAGCCTGTGATATGCCTCTCATAGTTGGTCACTTCCTTGGATTCTTGTGAACATAATTGTATGCAAGATTTTCCATAGTGCAAACTTATTCAATATTACATTTTCCATTAAGCCCTGAATCTAGTATCTCATCCCAGTTTGATTTGTCATCTGCACCAATTGCAGCCTGTTTCACAAGTTGCAATTAACACAATGAGAAAATGTACATAAAATGCTACATGTGGAGAGACTAAGGAAACAATGTGAATCTACTTTGTAATGGAGAATAATACACTAAATCACTAAGTAAGACTAAACATTAAATTGTATAGAACAAACATAGCATGCTATTTGTAAATTGACTTTATGAATGCATGATATTAATTTGATATATATTCTTGATACATAGAAGACAACATTCAAAGATGAGGAGCACAATTATCTGGACGATAAATTAATAGGACTTTTAGATGAAAGGATATGGGCTTTTGCTTCTGACTCATGGGTACAATTCCACTATGTAGTGCTGCAAATGAGACTACAGTAACCAATTGGCACTGGTCACTCATTTTCTTTGGACATTAACCTAAATTTGTCAATGTTCATGCCATGGTCCATCATCCATGAGATTTGTAGTTTAGAATCCATAGATACAATTTTTTTAACTTTTGTAAAATAAATTATTTAAAGTATATGTAAAATTTCCAACTTGCCTATTTAATTTTCACACTTTTAATTTGATGTCTACGAAAAGGAATTGTCATGTGATGAAAATTATCAGAAAAAAAATTGTGAAAATTCAAGTATTGTTTTTCTTTTTTTTACTGATCTTTTCTCGAGCTTCTTTGAGTCTGAGTAGTTCAACTATAATTTGTATCCATATTGTTTTATTATATTCTGCACAAAATTTCAAATGGAACATGTTTATGCCTCAATCTAATAATTAATATAATCATGACTTTAATTTTTTTTAGATTACTAATAAATCTTGCAGAACCCTTCCTTCAATATCTAATTTTGTTTAAATTGACCAGCTAGTGAGAGGTGTTCGTTAGGAAGGCAAATTTCTATTTTTCTCAATACCTGAGATAAAAACCTCACTAGAAGAACAAATAGAAACATCAGAGTTATCATTATTTTTGAAGAAAAAAACATAACTGGAGTATGATCATGAAGATCTTGGATAAATATGATCAAAAATATTCTACCTCTACCATCCAAGTGTAGTCATCAAATGGGAAAAAGTAAAATTGCTTTTAACATTAGTGTTTTGGAAAATATGAATTGGCAAAAGCTTTAGTTTCCTGTGAAAGTAGTAACAAAAGAAACAAACAAGAAACATTTCTATCTGTTGTATATTTTGGATAAAAACTTTGAATTTCGTTACCATTTCAACTACATAAAATAAATGGATAAAATTATTGTTTCTTAAAATTAGATTCCAAGAAACATTTCTTGCTCCTTAAAATTTTTTCTCACCATCACTCATAAGAAAGAAAACACGAGTTTCTGAGTTTTGTAATGTTTCAAAGATGAAGAAGCATGATAATGATGTTTCTTTTGCTTAAAGTTGCATATGTTGTGAAATAGCATCCTAACAGATCTCTAAGAGAGCTCTTCAGGGAGGTTTTAATTGTTGAAATAATGTAATTGCAAAGTGTATTCTTGTTATTATTTGGATCAATCCCCATTGTGGATTGATCATGTCGGATATTGTAAAAGGACCAAATCCCCTTTTGTTGATTGGTCATAATGTAATTGTAATAGGAAGAAAGAGAAGTTGACCCCAAAATATATCAAAGAGGCCCCGAAATATAATAAAGTTGGTTATAACCACCCAGAAGAAGAAGTCGTCCCTGCCAATGAAAGGACACTCCCACGCGTGTCCGTCTTGTATAAATAAGGAGGCTAGCACCTCACTTAGACACACACTCACTTGTTCATTGAGAGACAAGTTTCAGAGTTGCAGATGGAGAAGAGAGAGAGAGAGAGGCACATCTTTGGGAGAGGACATTATGTACTTGTTTGAGTTATCTCTTGGCATTGTACTCGCTATCTATAATAAGGAAGTCTTGCTTGGCTTTCTTCCCCTAGAGGGTTTCCCAAGATAAATGTTGTGTCTCTTTTGATTGTGTATTTCTCAATGATCTTGTCTTATGTTGTTGTTATCTATTGAAATGCAAAGAACTATAATAATGGCTTAAAAATTAACATGGTATAAGAGCCAAGATGAAGAGAGCATCTTTCAGAAGAGAAAAGTGAAAAACATCATTGTTGTCGTACATGCAAATTAGGGTTTTTTGTTGGAGAGGTAATTCAACCCTAAAACTATCTAGAAAACTGCACCCTCCCCCAAGGATCATTTTGGCACCTTCAACACACCTTTTCAATGGATAGATCTCCTGAAAAGTGAAACCCTAGTTTCAAAAAGTACCAGAAGTACCAGAAAACCAGAGAACCAAAAGTACTAGTAGTACCAGAGTACCAGAGGTACCAGAAAACCAGAAGCACCAGTCCAGAAATCTGCATATCAAGTTTGGAGGGGAAAAATATGGACTTTCTCATATCCAAGCACACCAGGCTACTCGCCTCAGCAAAGCGCACCTCCTGGTAAGTTCAGAATTTGATTTTGAACCTTTTCATTTTTGGACATTTTCCTAGCTTCAAGTAAAAGATGTCTGCAAGTGTTAAGCTTGTTGACAAGCTAGAAGGTGTGGAAAACTTATGTTCCTAGAAGTACAGTATTGGTCTCTTTCTTGGAGAGAATGACCTAGCAAGATTCATCAAATAAGAAGTGTCGGAGTCCGCCAATGCTGCAGAAAAAGAAAAGAACCAAAAGGACACAATCAAGGCCAAAAGAATCATTACAGATTCAATCAAAGACCACCTGATTCCCTATGTGTCATCAAAGAAGACTCTGAAAGAAATTTTTGATTCTCTAAACAGACTATATGAAGGAAAGAACATAAACCAGAAGATGAATCTTATAACTCAGCTCAAGAATACAAGAATGCAGAAAGGAGAATCAATCCATGAATACTTCTCCAGAATATCCCAATTCAAAGAACAACTAGAAGCAATTGGACATACTATAGATGAAGACGAACTTATAATGATGACCCTACATGGTCTCACAAGACCTTGGGATGCATCCATCCAAACAATTTGTGCTAGAACAGAGAAACTGAAGTTTGACAGTCTATAGAAAGAATGCATCCAAGAAGAAACAAGAGTAGCTAACTGAGAGGCCTTACTAGCAAGAGATGAAGATCAAGCCCTAGTTACTCACACTAAAGGAAGAAGAAAGAAGTCTTACTTCTAGAAAGATACTTACAAAGAGTCTGAACCCCAAAAGAAATTCAATCATAAAGAATCTCATCAAAGGATATTTCAGAAGAAAGGACAACGAAAGGAAAGAGATTACTCATCTGTACAATGCTACCATTGTGACAATATGGGACACATTGCGAAATTTTGTCTAGCTAGATGAGAAGAATACAAGAGGAAACAAAATAGGCACCATGCCCATGCAGTTGAAGATGAAGAGACACCTGCAAAGATGTTAAGAGAACAAATTAAAGAACATGTCTTAATCTCGGCCCTCTCAGGATCGATAACACTTGGAGAGGACACTTGGCTCATTGATAGTGGTGCCTCCAAGCACATGACAGGACAAAGAGATATTCTCTCTTACATTTCAGAAAAGAAGTTTCCTCAGAAAGTGACACTTGGAGATGATTACCAATATCCCATCAAGGGAGTGGGAGAATCAAACTACAAACTGAATTAAGGGAATTCAATGAAGATGAAGGACGTACTCTATGTACCAGGTTTGACAAACAACCTACTCTCGATTTTATCTTTAGAAAATAAAGGATTCAGAATTTCCTTTATAGTTGGAGAAGTTCTTATGTGGGCTAAAGGAGAAACCTTAAATTAAGAAATCATCATTGGAAGTGAAGAAAATGGCTTGTATAAACTAAAGGGTCACTCAGAGGCTGCCATGACCCATGCCATTGAAAACTCATGTGAACTTTGGCATAGAAGATTAGGTCACATTAACTACAAGGCGCTACCATACATATGCAAAGATGTCACAAGTTTACCAGGACTCAAGGCTGATCATGAAGGAATATGCAATGGATGTGCACAAGGGAAGAATGTCAAGAACCCTTTTCCGAACAGAGACAACAAAGCCAAAGGATTCCTATAACTCATCCATTCAGATGTGTGTGGCCCAATTCCATCGTCCTCCATGAGTGGGTATGCATACTATGTATCATTCACTGATGATTATTCTCATAAGACCTGGTTGTATTTTTTGAAATCTAAAGATGAAGTGAGAATCTTTCTGAAAGAAAGATCAAGATACGCAGGTCAGATAATGGAGGAGAATACACCTCAAAAGAGTTCGTGAAATTCTGCAAAGATGTTGGGATCAAGAGGGAACTCATTACTCCCTATAATCTTCAACAAAATGGTGTGGCTGAAAGAAATAAAAAAATGATAATGGAAGCCGTGAAGACCATGATCCACGATCAAGATCTTCCTATGTGCTTATGGGAAGAAGTAGGAATGACAGTCGTATATGTGCAAAACCAATTGTCCCATAGTGCACTTGGGTTCAATACCCCGGAAGAGATGTTCACCAGAAAGAAGCCAGAGGTAAGCCATCTAAAAATATTTGGTTGCCCAATATTTATACATATACCAAAAGACAAAAGAAACAAGTTGGAACCCTCAGGAAAGAAGGGAATATTTGTGGGATACTGTGAGGTCTCCAAGGCCTTCATGATCTATATACCAGGTCACCACCAGATTGAGATCAGCAGGGATGTGACCTTTGATGAAGATGCAATGCTCAAGAAATTGAGAAAATGCCATCTTGAAGAGGCATATGAAGAGGAACCTGTAATCAGTGAGGGAGGTTCCCAGAGTTGCTGAACCAGTGAGGGAAGTCGTAGCTTCCCCTAATGAGGAAGTTCTATAAGATCATGATGTAGAAGAGTTTCAATAACCTCCTCATATGATGATCCTCCATAAAATAAATCCATCTTGGGATAGAGAACTTATTCAAGATGGAGAGAAGTATGGTGTTCTCGAGGGAACCACAAGTCATGTGAAGAAACCTAAGCCATTCTCCAGTTATATGGATTTGATGTGTGATCTCCTAGATATGGAGCCTACCTTCTTCGAAGAAGCCATTCAGAAGAAAGAATGGGTAGATGCCATGACAGAAGAATACCAATCCATAATAAAGAACGATGTATGGGAAATAGTTCCCAGGCTGAATAGCAAGGATGTGATATCGTCCAGATGGCTCTTTAAAATAAAACATGTTGTTGATGGAAGTATTGAGAAATATAAAAAAATATTTGTAGCTCGTGGCTTTTCTCAAAAAGAAGGCATTGACTATGAAGAGACATTCACTCCTATATCCAGATACACTTCGATCAGAACCATCATAGCCCTTGCAGCTAAGATGAAGTGGAAGTTACACCAGATGGACGTAAAGACAGCTTTCCTAAATGGTGTTATCGAAGAGGAAGTGTATATAGAGCAACCTCAAGGATTTGAAGTTGAAGACATGAAGTCTCATGTCTGCAAATTGAAGAAAGCCTTGTACGGATTGAAGCAAGCTCCTAGAGCTTGGTATGGCCGAATAGACAACTTTCTGACAAGCTTGGGATTTACCAAGAGTAAAGCATATTCCAACCTCTACTTCAAGGTTATGAACGATGAGCTAGTGATACTATAGCTATATGTGGATGACTTATTCTTAACTGGAGAAGAAAAGCTCATCACTGAATGTAAGAAGAGACTTGCTTCATAATTTGAGATGAAAGACCTTGGCCTAATGCACTATTTCTTAGGTCTTGAGGTATGGCAGAGTCTAGAGAAGATCTTCCTTAACCAAGGGAAGTATGCAGTCGAAATCTTGAAGAGATTCATCATGTTAGAGTGAAAACCCATGAATACACCCATGGAAACAAAGCTGAAGTTGTTGCTCGATACTTCGTTAGAATTGATTGATGCCACACTGTATAGACAGATTATTGGATTGTTGTTGTACCTGATGAACACCAGACTAGACATTTGTTTTTCTGTGAACACCTTGAGTCAATTTCTGGTAAAACCCACACATGTTCACCTTGTGGCTGCAAAACATGTGATGAGGTACCTTAAGGGTACATTAGATTGTGGTCTCAATTATGATGGAGATCATGATTTCACATTGAGTGGGTACACTGTTTCAGATTGGGCAGGAAGTGTTTCTGATAGAAAAAGAACTTCAGGATGTTGTTTCATTTTGGGATCATCCATGATCTCATGGAAGAGTAGGAAGAAATCCATCATCGATCTCAGCACAGTGGAAGCAGAATGCATTGTTTCATGTTGTTAAGGTCCTAACCCGCACATAGGTAGATCAGTGTATTCAGATGTAATAAAGGTCAATATTAATAAGGCCTTTCAATAAAATAGAATAAGGTGAATGTAAGAAGACCTAATAGAAGCTTTTGCTTCTAGAAGGATCTTCCTCTAGATGCTTCTCTTAATAGACATATTTAGTATAAATAAGGGTCGAGGATATGAGAACCCTAGCTTGGAGATTATTGTATTAGAGCACTGCTCGACTGGAGGTTTTCCCCTCAAAGAGGCCTGTGAACATTGCTTTCTGAATCAAAGTGTTATTTCAGTTGTTGTTCTCATATTATTTCTGTGTTATTGTGGAGATTATGCTGGTTATATTACTGTTATTCTTCCATTTCTAGCATTTTATTTCTATTTTGTGTATTTATTATATCTGGTATATTGCAAGTGGTATCAGAGCACTTTCCTTGGCAAAAATTGTGGGTATTTTTTTTCCGGGTTAGAGACGTATTCTGGCATCTTTAAGCCACAGAGATCTGTCGTTACACGCATAAACCCGTGGTTGAGGGATTCATACACGCAGGAAATACAAGTGGTTCTTAAGCACACATCTGTTGGCCACCCTTGTAACCCCTGTTGGTACCCCTTTGAGTGGTAGCGCATCAGACAACACCTATGTATGGATCAGCCTAGATTTCCTGAAGCCCTCTTTAGATAAACCTATCGGCCGTCGGACTACTATAGTGTCACCTAGAACCACACTTGAGAAGATACTCTCTAGTACCTGGGTAGTCGGGTAGTACGGCTAAGGGTACGGTCTATCCTCCTTAGTTAGTTCCCTAACATATTGGGCCAAGTACTACTGTTGGACCCCGCACATATATCAGAGAGCTATAGCATAGGGAAAACCCTTGTCTGTAGAACCCTTGAATACCTAACCCTTGAGGAACATAAACATAAACATAAACAAATTAAACCGGTGAGATATATTGCCATGCATATGTGTTCAGGTTGCCAAGTAAATACACATTTCTTTCTGGTTAAGAATTTGGGGATTTCAGCACTGCAACATTCTTCAGACCAAAGTATAACTGTTATAACCCTAAAATGCACCATACAAATTTACCTGGCATCAGGCCAACTCATGCCTCTTCCTAGCCAAAGCCATGCTGAGCAATTACTCAAAAAACCACTTAAAACAAGCAACCCGCGCCCTAACTTCTCACTGGGCGCGGGCAACCGCTTGCTTTCCTTATACTGCACGCGGGTATCCGCGGGCTAACCCACTACAACCCGCGGGTACCTAACAAAGCAAGAAATCAGGAAAGTTTCCGCCGGGACAC
>SNQJ01S0012364.1:241871-265777 GCA_010110895.2 Picea sitchensis | reverse complement strand
GTGTCTAAACAACAAAAATTTCCTTACTTTCAACAATCAATGCCATGATCCCCTTCCCTCTAAAGAAAACCAATATTTCCCCAAGCCATGGGCCTTCTCTCTAAGTGAATCTGATAGCCATTGATGGCCATTCTGACACCATGAATTCACCAATTTGCAGTTGTAAACCCATGGACAACAATCAAAGATTCTATTGGGATGGAATAAATCCTAAGATAAATGATGTTGTGGCACCAATTTTTTCATCTTCCCTCAAAGAATTTTTTCCAAAAGTTGAATTCCTTGAATGTTTTACTTTGAATAAAATATTGTAATATCTTTTTTGAAATCAAATCTAATTGATTTACTTTTATGAAAAAGACAAAATAACTTTTAGGGTTGGTCCACTTGTCATTTTTCCAAAAGTGATGAGTGTCTTGTGACTTAACCATGGCCTCGTCTTCTCTTATAAATAAGAGGAAGGCCTTTGTATTATAGGGTACTTGTTGAATATATCACCTAAGCTTTGTTGGTTTTTATCTAGAGTCCTTAGTGATTGTACTTACTTGTTCACTTTCGGTTGGTGGGATTTGAATACTTGTTGGTTGAGAGTTGAGGGTAGTAGTAGATTTTAATTATGTTAGCTATCTCCGGGAGGGATTGGTTAGCTAGGTATTTCTTACTATTTCCTTTGGTTTGACTTGCTTGCTTTTACTTACTAAAAAATCTTGTATATATTTTCCTTATGTGAATATTTGTGCATATTTCAGGAAGGAGCCAAGAATATCAACCATAAGCATATAGGGGATTCCACAGTGCAAGATATTAGATATTATTTTCGGGATTAACTGTGTAGTGTAAGTCATTAATATATGACCCATATTCATGAGTATTAGTCATAACTGACCAATAATTCTCATGATTCGAATAGTCCACTTAGCACTCATTGCATCGAGTGATGCTCACAATTAACAGTTAGCAGTTAGGTAGTCTAGGGGTCTCTTAGGACAACCCTCAAATTCTTCTTTCTATGTTGGTTATAGCCATATTGTTTCCTTCCTCCTCTTCTTGTATTCTAGTTTATATTTTCCATGTTTGTTATTATTGTACTAAATAGGTACATTGACAATTTTGGTTGGTTTAACATTTTGGGAAAACCTTCTTTGTTGGTTGTTTTATACTTGTAAAATTCATTTTTTTTTCTCTTTATTTTCATTTATGTTATGAAATGCACTAAAAAATTATTGCTAACCTTCTAGGAAGTAACCAGTTGCCCGCTCTTCTACACCTAAGTGGTAGGGAACCACCTGAAGACTTGTTTGAGGAAAAGGATCTAGCATGGTAGAAAGAAAAAATAGTGAACACTTACTTAAAAACACCTTCCTCCGCTCCTACTTTCTCTTTCATTTGAGTTTACTTAGTTCTATAAATATTTCACACACTTCATTGTCAATATAACATTAATCCTTAAGATAAAATATTTGTTTCTTGACAATTTTCTATTTATAGAAATCAATATTCTTTCCTTTGTAATTATCATAATTTAATTTTTTTTGGCCCTATTACCCCCTCTCACCTATGGGTAACTAGAGGATATAACGTTAAAGGTTTGCACCAAAGATAGTGATATAAACGATCATGATTATCAGTATGTCCACATAGATCATCCCGACAACCCCCACATATGCCTCTTCCTCACTAGCATGGCTCATCACACTCAATCAACAAGGCTCATTAGGAGATGGTGGCCCAACAAATTATAAGTAACAATAGTCCTTATTTCATATAAAGTGTCATATTTAATACATTGGGAATTTGAGTAATGATCATAGGTTGAATTTGGATAATGAATCATGAGCTCATAAGTTATTCTTTTTTCCATTTTTCACCTTGGTGCCCATCCTAGGAATCCTAGCCCCGCGTTGTCACTCATGGGAAAAGGGGTACTATTGGTGGTTCCTTGAAAGGGGTAGTGTACAATTATCGATCATACTTACCACTTTTACATCCTTGATCCTCCCATTCTCCCACCTTTTGGGTAATTTGGTTACTTGTACACCAAAAATGCATGTACCTCAATCTCTTATGAAAAGAAGGGGCTAAAGGCCTAGAGGTAGATTGCAGTTGGCTGATAAAAATGAAAAAAATGGGATAGTGAGGATAGTTAAAATCCAGAAGTCCACAATGGATCTCTACCCCTTCATTAATGGTGATTTCCCTAGGTTCTTATGTGAATAAACACATTCATCTATCAAGGAGGACTTGAATATATCCTGAATTAAAGAAAAATAAGTTATATGCTTCAAACTTTTTTAAGGGGACTGGAAAATCAAAATAAATAGGAAAAGAAAGGGTTTTGGAATGCAAAAATCACAGAGGAAAGGGTAACTCAATCGCCAAGTGAACCCTCTACAAAGGAACTCATAGAGGTGAGCCTATACATTGTCTTGCATGTTCATGACCACATGCGCAGAAGTAAACCCCATTACCACCTCACATTAATTATGTATCTATGATGGGTTCTTCTGGGAAATATCTCTCTACTTGGGTAATGACACACCTAATAGGTTCCTTTGATGGCCCTACCATACCTAAACTTACCAAATTGCATTAAGTCTTGGGCTTGTGTGAAGTTTGAAGGTGATACCTAATGAGAGTTTCTAATTTGGTTTTGTGTTGATTGATAGCTTATTTTGTATGATTCTTAGAACTATTTCCCTTGTGATTATTGGTTTTACTTGATTTCATGGTTTTGATTGACTTGGGTGCACCTTACATGGTCTTTGGAGGATGTCTCTACGCTTTCACCTCAGGACGTTGTGCACTTTGTGCATGACACAACACATGTGATGCAAAGTGTTGGGTCACCTGGTGATTGACCTCCTTCAGATACATCCTCTCACATCAGTTAGGATTTTGCATCATTTTAATATTTAATTTTCTTGCAGAGTCATAACACTATGAGTTTCACTACCATACATTTTTGAGTAATAACGACCACTAAAATCAACATTACAATTTAAAATCAATTAGTCACGATTTTATTTTCTAGCGTGCACAAACTAGCCTAGGATTTAGTGCCTTGGAATAGGATTTTGTGAGTAAACTTCTCCAAGGAAATTAAATCAACATATGTGTTTGAGTCAGGGAGTGGAGAAATCCATTGTATAATTGGTAAGATCAAGAGGCTTCACTCACACCGGAGTTAATCACGAGGTTGTGCGAAGTCGGTTGAAGGGATATCCCCCTGATACCTTCCTAGTGTCAGAGATATTTCTAGGGATCTATTTGTATATGGGGATCTTGCTAGTGCCTTTACCTCTGTGAGAAGCGGTACTTTCAAGGTTTAGGTCTTTGCTACCCTGCCCATACGGTGGACCTGACTTACGACTGCTTGCCTATGCATCTATTATATAGTGGTTTATTAGTTGCTTTGCTTAGGTGTCTCATAGGTTACTTGTGGGGGTTATTCTACAGGTACCTTGGGTCAGATAAGGGTCGGAAAGCACACAACCTTTATGGAGGATTACCTCTCCGGGGGGATCTAACCGACTAGTTGTTAAGCCCACAAGGTCCCTTATAACTGATTTTGTTACCTCCGATCTTTAGCAGGGAGTCTCAAGCCCCCCTTGGGCGAGACATACCTTCTTTAGTGAGGGAGGCCACTCATCCACTTTACCTCGTTTGCATGCATATTGGCCGTTTCACTTTTGGTGTGCTCTTTGATTACTAGTTGGCCTTAGGATATATTTTTTATCTTTAGAGTCTTAAGTCATCGTGGAGTCAAACCAGCCTCCCCATCGGTCCCGTCACTTGTTACAGTTACCATTGGATTTTGTGTCATTGCCTTCGAAAAGGCGTAGAGTTATTATATGTGGTACACACACGTCCATCGTTCAGACTTGTGATTCTACAAAGATGAGTACTGAACCTAGCCTTTAGAATTTTGGGATCCCTTTGACTCCCATACCCACTATAGTTAAGGGCACCCCTTCGACTCCTGCAACTTCTATGGTTGTAGTGCCGAAGGTACCTATCATTACTATGGCCTGGCCTATAGTAAATGCCCAAGCTACCACCTCGAACCCTGTTGGAATTAGCGTGATTATTCATTGTTAGAGGCTATTTGAGGATTCGACCCCACTTGTATCACAAATTGTTGTTGTTTTACATCATTATGTGGACATTTGCACTAGGGTTACCTCATATAAATGAGGCTAGAACGCATTTGGATCATACACAACTCACTCACTGGTGAGATCACTACTACTTGTTTTCTTCTCTCTTATTTTTTCTATGGATGTACTATGAGAACCTTTGGAGTGATGTGGATGGATGCTTTGTCTTGTTTATGGTGGATTATTCATGAAATAAAGTGTCCTCATGCTATGCACTTTGACTAGTAAGTGTTTTCTTATTGTGCATGTGATTTTCATGTTATATTTTGGTGAATGCTCTATTAGGGAGGTAATCATTGCATGTTATCATTGTTTTCCTTGAATAATTTGAAACCCTAAGGAAGGATTAAGAGAGGTTGTCCCCTTCCCTTGTTTTTTTCAGCTTAACTTTGTTGAAGAATTCAAGGTTTTCCTTAAGGGTTAGGATTGGCTATCCCCTTAAGGTTTTCCTTGGATAGGGTTTGGTTTTAAGGGTTAGGAGTAGCTATCCTCCTAGGTTTTAAAACCTAGTTTCCATCCATTTCCTTTGCTAGATGCATTAGAAGAAGTGGGACGACACCTAAGGTTTATGAGAGGATAAACACAAGTGGTTTTTTCTTTGAGGTTTGACTTGGGTTTATGAGAGGATAACCCTAGGGTTTAAACCTTCACCTTTTCTCTTGTGATTATCCTCCTTTTTTATGTGTTGCATTGACTCCATTTTCTCTAAGAAGGAAAATGACACTAGTCTCTTGTCTACAAGTGTTTGCAAAAATCACAGAACTCTCTTTCTCTCAAAGATATTTGACAACCAAATTACTAACCTCATTCCCTCACTAATTCTAACTCAACATTTAAAAAACAAGGTGAATTTATTGTTGATGTTATAAAATGTTTTCTACATCCATTAGGGCTTGGGTAATTGTTGATAAGTTACTTAATATTGGGGTAAAATCAGCTCAGAAATATTGTTTGATGATTAGATGTTGTTCTACTCATTGAAGACTTAATTTTAAGATATAATTGCTACTTTTTTTCTGGGTTTATTTATTATTGTTGTTGCAAATTATACTTTGTTGATATGCACTTGTTTACTGCTGCAATTTTACAACAACTAGTTTTAAAATATGCATATTTTCACATTTCCTCATATTGTTGTTTGTAATTCTGGAAATAAATTGTGTATGAATTTTTTGAAATGTCCAACGTTTCGAGTGGACACTCCACCCATCGTCGGGGACTATTGAAGCAATAAGTATGAAAAGAGTGTTGATATTACCTTCCTTAAACATTGACAGACATATTATCTTCACCTTTATATAACTCCTACCTCAACACTCTTTTCATACTTATTGATTCAACAGTCCCTAATGATGGATGGAGTGTCCACTCAAAACGTTAGACGTTTCAAAAAATCCATATACAGTTTATTTCCATAATTACAAACAACAATTAGTTTTACTTAATATATAGTGTCTATAGGTGATTAGTAATTTATTTGACTTGGTAATTGACCATTTTATGCATTGGAATACTTCATGTTTTACACACGTCAACCAATTACCTTGTACAACTAATCCCGCCCTTCCTACTTTCCTAGACCTAGCCTATCTCATTGAGTGACCAAGATAGGGGGCCATAGACTTTCCTTTAGCTTGCTATAGGATCCCTTGAGGTCACTAGGGAAGCCTCTGTTGTGTTGGATCTCTTTCCTTCCCTAAAACGAGAGAATTACTTTCCTAGGTGATAGTGACAAGTACTTCTAGTTGTTACATAAGATTGGAATCTTGTGAAGAGCTTTGCACAAGTACAAATCCCGTGATAACATTTGGCATTGTTGTCGGGGAGAATTGAGTCATTCTTCCCATGACACTTCCTTTGGTAAGCTTACCCCAAAGATATTCTACAAGCTTACCTGGCAACTCCATTGAGGGTAGAATCCCTTCATCTGTATACACATTTTGATGAACCTTATCTAGCAAGTTCATTTGGCGACTTCGCTAATATGTTTTAAGGTGTCATATTATTCTCAATTTTGTAAAATTGCATATTCTCAAGTCATAGATTTATGGCACCATGGTATTTTCATGAAAGGTGTGTTTCCATTGATATTGATAATCTTCCAAGATACCCTACATCGTATCCTCCCAGAATGGTCTAAAAATTGTCCACAATTTGATGTTGATCAATCCTTGGTTGTTACTTATGTTGCAAAAAAATTTATACACATAACGAAAGCAAAATACATGAAGATGTGCTAATACAAATATTTTTTTTTACCATACCCATAAAGATACGAGTATGGTTTGCAGATTTTTTCAAACCAAAGAGTGTATCTTCCCTCACATATCTCATCAAGGAATTTCTTGAACATTGGGTCCCAAGGTATCAAACATTTGAAGACACCTTTCAAGATCTTATGACAACCCTTCAAATAAGAGAATTCCTCTTTTACCATGTTAAAGAAGATGAAGAGTTGATTGGAGAACAAGAACTTGAAGATGGATCTTCATGAAGAAGATCACCAAACCCTTAAAGAAGGCCAAGATCCATATCATGAATGCGTTGAAGAGAAAGAGCTTGAAGAATAGGTTCATGAGGAAATTTACTAAGAACATGAACATGAGCTTCCTTATGAACCTATTGAATAATAACAGTTTCTTGAATCAATTAATGTTGAAGACCCAATCCATGAAGAAGGCCCTCATGAAGACAAGACATTGGTATTTGTTCCTCCATTTAATGAAGGTGAAGTCACCCAATCTTTTGTCTCTCCTTCCCATGAAGACATGAATGACGTAAGTTATGTTCTTTTCCAAGTCTTTAATTCTTATGATACATATTTTCATGACTTGGAAAATAAAGAATGCTTGGAGAAACCCTTGAATGTAGTAGATTTTTCATCTAGTAAAGATCATGATGATTGTATTGATGATTTTATACATGTTGGAAGACGTAGATGAGATCAGGATTGCTTACATTTTGATGAAGATCCCATTTATGATGTCAATGATGGTTCTAGAATCAAGAATGTAAATTTTTTGACTTTAGAACATTCATCTATGAGCATTGTTGATTCAATTTTTGGTATATATGAATATGATATGTTCACAAATTCGTTTCAACCATATAGGAGTGATCCATTGCATCATTCTCATGATGACTTCTAGCCACTTCCTAGAAGTTTTCATATCTATTCTTTTGAGCTCTTAGATTTATTCTATGAAGAAAATTTCCAATCACCTTTGTGCTCGAATTTCAATGAACATTCTTATGAGGGCATGATTAGTCTAGGATCACAAGAATCTAACAGTGAAGATTCCCAGCCTTGGTTTTACGCATCTTGTTATTTCACTGAAGATACGACTAGGAATTATCTTTTTTATGAAAACTTATCTATGGGGAAAAGTTGTTTTCAACCTATGGTTTGTTGCAAGATTTTTAATTTTCAATCACACATAGAAGATAAACAAGCCCTATGTTGGTATCAATTTATTTTTTCTTGAAATATATACCCATGTCCCAGTTTTCATCCATTTCCTCCTTGGGTAATCAACAACTTTCTTTAAGATTTATTTTGATTCCATCTCAAACCTAGAGAAGTGATGAAAGAAAAGATAGCCACTCTCTGAATCCCTTCAGCCATCCTTATGATCCTTCTTCTTATCGCAACCTTATTCAGATATGGGTAGAGCAGCCTTGTGGGGACACATTTTGGCATGATTTGGTCCCTCCTCCCTACCTTCATGAGTTTGATTTCATGTTTGGCTATGTTATGATGATTATCCCAACTCATGTTTATTTTGTGCTTCATATATTTTTGTTTTTGTTCATAACTAAGCACAAAGGTAGGATTTTTTACTTAGAATAAATGCTAGGATGGATTCATTGGTTCTATTATTATACCTAGTTTCTCTATTGTCATGTAGAGTAGGGTCGGTAAGCTAAATAAGTCATGTTATGTTCTTGGTTTATTGCATTTTTTTTCCTTTTAAATGAAATGCTAGGATGGATTCATTGGTTCTATGATTATACCTAGTTTCTCTATTGTCGTGTAGAGTAAGGTAGGTAGGATAAATAGATCATGTTATGTGCTTGGTTTATTGCATTTGTTTTCCTTTTAAATGAGATGCTAGGATGGATTCATTGGTTCTATGATTATACCTAGTTTCTCTATTGTCATGTAAAGTACGGTAGGTAAGCTAAATAGGTCATGTTATGTGCTTGGTTTATTGCATTTGTTTTCCTTTTACTAATATAGTTCACTACTTTATCATGCATTCATCTTGGCACTTATATTATAAAAGGAAAAAATGATATATTGATGAAAATGATTTTTGTTTTCTTTCTTGCATGGTTTTACATTTTCATAAACCAGGGTGGATAACATCCCCCTAACTAGTAGTACTAATGTGTGTAGGTTATAATGTAGCAGGATGTTTAGATTAATGTAGGTTACAGGTCTTGGAATAGTAGAGATGTTGAAGTTCTAATGTGTTCTATGGTGAGAACATGTCCTCATGTTGGATCTCGATGTTACCCCCTCTCTCCTAGGGGTAACTAGAGGAGATCATGACTCATGGACTACAATGAAGACAGTGATCTCGATGATCATGATGATCAACATGTCCACATAGATCAACGTGGAATCCCTCTGATATGCCTTTTCCTCACCAACATGGTTCATCACACTCAATCAACAAGGCTCATTGGGAGATGGTGGCCCATCACATTAAAAGGTACATTAATCCTTATTTCATATCAAGTATCATATTTAATAAATTGGGAATTTGAGCGATGATCATTGTTTTAATTTGGATAATGAATCATGAGCTCAGACATTATACTTTTTGCCTTGTTTCACCTAGGTGGCCATCCTAGGAATCCTAGTCTCGTGTTGTCACTTCCGGGGAAAAGGGGTACTACTGGTGGTTCCTTGAAGGGAGTAGTGTACCATTCTCAATCATACTTACCACTTTTACATCCTTGATCCTTCCATTCTCCCACATTTTTGGTAATGTGGTTACATGTACACAAAAAAGGCATGTACCTCACTCTCTTATGAGAAGAAGGGGATAAAGGCCCAAAGGTAGATTATAGCTAGCTGATAAAAAAGAAAGAAATGGGATATTGAGAACAGTTAAAAGCCATAAATACACAATTTATCTATACCCCCTCATTAATGGTGATATCCCCTAGTCCTAATGCGAATACATGCATTCATATACCAAGAAGGACTTAAATATATCATGAATAAAAGAAAAGAAAGCGATATGCTTCAAACCTTTTTAAGGGGACTCACAAATCAAATAAAAAAAAAAAAAAAAATCAAAGAAAGGGGTTTGTAATGCAAAATGATTCGAGGAAATGATAACTCAATTGCTAACCGCTCCCTCTACAAAGGCACTCATGGAGGTGAGACCATACATTGTTTTGCATGTTAATGACCTCATGCCTAGAAGTAAATCCCATGACCACCTCACATTCATTACATATCTCTATTGTGTTCTTCTAGGAAATATCTCTGTACTTGGGTACTGACACACCTAATAGGTTCCTTTGATGCCCCTCCCATACCTAAAATTCCCAAATTGAATAAAGTCTTGGGCTTGTGTGAAGTTTGAATAGGATACCCAATGAGAGTTGATAATTTGGATTTTGTATTGATTGATGGCTTACTTTGTATGCTTATTAGGACTATTTCCCCTTGTGATTATTGGTTTTACTTTATTTTGTGGTTTTGATTGACTTGGGTGCACCTGACATGTTTTATGTATTTATGGGTGCACCTGACTTGGATGTATTTATGCTTTCACCCCATGACATTGTGCACTTTGTATAGGATACAACACATGTGATGAAGAGTGTTAGGTCACCTGGTGATTGACCTCCTTCAGATACATCCTCTCACACCTCTTGAACGTTGGACGATGGAAATATGAGCTCTCCTTTGACATATATGGTCATGATGGTAGGAATATGGGCAGAAATCCCACACCTTGGAAAATTCACCCCATCCCTTGTTCAACATTTGATGGATGAAGTTGCACTTGGTTATGCTTGGACATTACTCAAAGAGGTGATGCATGATCATTCCACCTTGGGAATTGGATTTCCCACCTTGGATGTTGAGTTCCTTGATGATGATGTCATGAGATAGGGTTTGCTTGATGATGATGGGATTGCATGCCATTGGGGCACCATTGGATGGTTTTATGATATGACATGACCATTGATGAGGAGACACACCTTCCACCTTACTTGCATCCCTTGGATGATGAGACATGGACTTTGGAGGCTTCACACACCCTCTTGGAGCATGACATCACCACATGTGTGACTTAGGAGGGAATTTTTTATGGTGTATTAACATAATTATTCATTGATAGAGGCTATTTGAAAGGTCAACCCCACTTGTATCATGGATTTTTGTTTTTTTACATCATTATGTGGACATATGCGCTAGGGTTACCTCATATAAATGAGGCAGCACTTATTTGAACCAGACACAACTCACTTACTAGTGATATCACTATTACTTGTTTTCTTCTCTCTTATTTTCTCTATGGATGTCTTATGCGCACCTTTGGAGTGATGTGGATGGATGCTTATTCTTCGTGAACTAGGGTTTCCTCATGCTATGCACCTTGAATAGTAAGTGTTTTCTTATTGTGCATGTGATTTTCATGGTATATTTTGGTGAATGCTCTATTAGAGAGGTAATAGTTGCATGTTATCATTGTTTTCCTTGAAGAATTTGAAACCCTAAGGAAGGATTAAGAGATGTCATCCCCTTCCCTTGTTGTTTTTAACCTTAACTTTGTTGAGACATTCAAGGTTTTCCTTAAGGGTTATGATTGGCTATCCCCTTAGGGTTTTCCTTGGCTAGGGTTTTCCTTGGCTAGGGTTTAGTTTTATGGGTTATGAGTGGTTATCCCCCTAGGGTTTAAAACCTAGTTTCCATCTATTTCCTTTGCTATATGCATTAGAAGAAGTGGGAAGGCACCTAGATTTTATGAGAGGATAAACTATAATGACTTTTAATTTGAGGTTTGACCTAGGTTTATGAGAGGATAACCCTATGGTTTAAACCTTCACCTTTTCTCTCGTGCTTAGCCTCCTTTTTGATGTGTTGCATTGACTCCATTTTCCCTAAGAAAGAAAACAACACTAGTCTCTTGTATACAAGTTTTTGCAAAACTCACACAACTCTCTTTCTCTCAAAGCTATTTGACAACCAAATTACTAACCTCATTCTCTCACTATTTCTAACTCAACGTTTAGAAAACAAGGTGAATTTATTTTTGCTATTATAAAAAGGTTTACTGCAGTCGTTAGGGATTGACTAATTGATGATAACTTACTTAATATTGGGGCAAAATCAGCTCATAAATATTGTTTGATGATTGGATGTTGTTCTACTCATTGAAGGATTAATTTCAAGATATAATTGCTACTTTTTATGGGTTGATTTCTTTTTGTTGTTGCAAATTATACTTTGTTGATATACACTTGTTTACTGTTGCAGTTTTACAATAAAAATTAGTTTTAATTAATATCTAGTGTCTAGAGGTGGTTAGTAGTTGATTTGACTTGGTAATGGACCATTATCCATTGGAATACTTCTTTTTCACACACGTCAATCAATTACCTTGTACACTAAACCAACCCTTCCTACTTTCCTAGACGTAGCCTATCTCATTAAGTGACTGAAATAGGGGGCCATAGACTTGCCTCTAGCTTTCTATAGGATCTCTTGAGGTCACTAGGGAAGCCTCCTTTGTGTTGGATCTCTTTCCTTAACTAAAACATGGGAAGTACTTTCCTAGGTGACAATGACAAGTACTTCTAGTTGTTACATAAGATTGGCATCTTGTGAAGGGCTTTGCACAAATACAAATCCCATGATAACAGGCCCACTAACCAAGGAACCAGTTGAAGTTTTGTTTTCACATGGCATCTATGTAGTCCGCAAAGAGCTTCAACCCCATTCCTCTGGGATAAGTAGTGTAGTTAATTCATTTTATTCTTTCTTGAATTTATTAAGTGTCGTGACACTCGATTCGAAGGATAAAGGTGCATAACCCTGTGATTAGGTTATGGTTGGGTTTCCTTGCCATGATACCTACTTTGGTTAATGTCAAGTTCAATAGGGAGGGTGAACTGTCACTAAAATTTTGTGTATATTTCTATTTATTTCTCACTTACAAGTTGTTTCCTTTAAAAGGGTCCACTCACAAAAACCAAAGCAAAAACACCAAAAATGCAAAATCCCAAAAACATATGAAAACAAACAACACGACTTTCCCCATGAAACGACAGGGCTTTCCCCATGGATCTAGACTTCAATTTTGTTGACCAAGAGACATCCTTGTGAAAGCAAGGCATGATCTTGTCACATGGATGGCTTGGTCTTTTCATTTATGCATTGTTAATTTCTAGAATACTAATATTCAAAGCCAGGAAATTCTCATCAAGGGCCCTCGGAAATTTGTATTGACTATATCAATTGAGTGCATTTTTTTTTTTGAATTGGTCTTGTTGGATAAATATCATGGTTCTGAACTTTTAATAGCTTAGCTTGGATTAAAATGCTACACTACTTGTGTAAGCTCAACTATACTCCCCCGGGGGGGTCTTGAGTCTCTTTCTTTGATAAGGTATCATGTTTCCATCCAATTAGCAACTTTAAGAGCTCGAAAGTGATAGTGACAAGAAGGGTCTAACCCCTCCTTCTTTGAATTGCATGGAGCACTAATTGTTCTGACCAAGTTGTGTATTCCAATTCACTCATTTTATACTAGGTGGAACAATTGTGAGATAAAAGGTATGAGCCTGATCGAGAGGACCTTCATAATAGTATGGTATCTTTGCTTGTGATTAACTAGATTAAAATTTTAAAAACAACACATGGTTAAAGTCTCAAACCTTTCGCCAATCCACCCAAGATCCCGGTCAACTATATTTTGCATCCAATTACGTCACTTTCCATAGTTTTAGCAGCATATTGAAGGGATGGAATTGAGTTTACAGATCCCAATTTTTATATTCAACCACCTTTTAATGTTTCGAGACCACTTTCTAGGCAATTCCATAAAATTATATGCTTGTTTTCATGCATTACAAGGCCCAAACAACTTGTTGTTCATATCTTCCAAATATATTAAATGGCATGGCTATATATTTCAGAAACCATTTTGACTCTTAGAGTTTAGTATTCTTGCATAATCCATCCGCCAGATAATTGTTTTAGACCTCGGTTTACCCCAGGAATCAGTTTAGAACATTTAACCAAGGCCATAAGGGTGCAAATTGCTCATTGTTCATGTCTTTTAGTTTGTTGATCTAGAAATCAATAAGCTCATTTTCACACCCCTTATCCACAAATACCACCCCCATGCCATTTCGTCCCTCTAGGGAGTTGAGGGAGGGCCATACCCAAGATGGGTGGTACTAAGAGGGCTTGCACCCAAGTCCCTCACCTCTCTTTTTACCCCTTTTCACCACCTTAGACTCAAGATCATATGAGGTGCAGATAGCCTCTACCTCATGTCGAGCTACCAAAGAGGTTGTAACCAGCTTGACTATTGTATAGGTGGAATCCATATCAATGGGTAGATTTTTCTTATAACATATGTTGGTGGGAGATTATATGGGAAAGGAAGGAAATATTGTTGTTTTGTGCTAATGTGAAAAGAGGAGGGAAGTTGTTGTTAAAGAGAAGCCTACTTTTCTATTTAAGCAGGCCCAAATGTTCTTGGAAAAATTTATGGATTGTTATTGTAATTATGGAATAATTGTGACACTTTGAACATTGTTCAATAGCTATATTTGAGTTGGTTGATGGGATTCGGTGTACTAGATCCTACAAGAGGTACATTACCCATTTTCCTAGCTTGACATTGAAGAGTTACAGGTGTTGCAGTACCCTAGCTAGAGTGGATAGATTTCTTTGCATGCCAGAGTCCAATGGGGAGGTGTTGCTTATGCCAAAGACCTCTCCACCATACAATATATTATATTAGTAGAAATTTGTTGAGTTATTTCTTTGTGACTCTTTGACTACTTTCTTGGTTCGGTTATTATTTAGTTGAGTGAGCCTAGTTAAAATTCCTCATTGAGCTAGGTCATATACAAGGGCATCACCAAAGTTCCCCCAATGGTTAGGAGGAAAAGACACCCTTGGAGTGTGTTTCCCAAACGGTTGTTTCTTGGTATTGAAGGTTGGTTTACACTAGTAGGCCAAACTTCAACAAAGCATTGGAACATATGTGTATTTAGTTAAGTGTTGTTTATTTCTAATGTTTAAGAATAGTTTAATGTTTTATTGCAAATGATTAAGTGTTATAGAGTTGTTGATTGAACTTAATTTAGTTCTTAATTAGTGAATTTTTGAATGAATTTTCCAAAGTAACAACTCGTCTAGCTTGCTTATGCTGGGTTGGGTTGTTAAAATTGTGCGGTTGTGTTGTAACTTGGGCATGCTCACTATGTTTTCACTATCCCAACCTCAATATAGGCTTACCCTCAGAAGTGAATTTAACACCATTTATATTATTGAGGGAATTAATATGGTAATTCATTCGTTTAGTGTTATTTCCACTTTCTCATTTTCCCTCAAGCTTGAGCATTGCTCTCCTAAGCAACTCATCTATTTATTTATTTAGTGTGCACTTTGTTTATGGTTGTTGTTGGTCATACTAACCAAGACCACAAATTGTTGGGTCCTTCACTTGCTAGCATTTTTTTTTTCAGCTAGTGACATTATAATGTAGATTGGCCTCCATATCACATTATTACCTTTAGATAGAAAACAATGTCCCATTTTTGGCAATGCACATTGTGTTTTTTAAGTCATTAAATTTACATGTTTTATTCAAAATTTATTTTAATATTCAATCATGCATGGAATATTTATATGTCGACCACAATTTCTTTCATTCTCCCTCATATTCTAATTACCTACTAGCTTCCCACATATTGGCATTATATCTTATGATTGGATTTTAATATTGGCATTATATCTTATGCTTGGATTTTACTAATGATAATTATTGACACATTGTAGTGATATGAGGCTTGAATTTGACAATGAATTGGTTATTCTTCTAGTCTAGGCATAATTACAATGATGATATGAATGTGTTCATTGAAGAATTGGATCCAATTATGTCATTTAATTAAACCTTGGAGTGTCGTGGTGTGACACCCAAATCTGAAGTCAAGACAGTGGGATTGGCATAGCCTCTAAAATTTTGGTACTTGTTGGATATAATCCAACGGGATTCCTTACCAAAAGTTGATCGAATCCCATTGGCCGCATCCGAAGGAATTGAAGCTCGAACTATGGGGCCACTTCGAGTTTCGTGCATTGAGCTTTCGACAACCATATCTTAGGGTTTGTTATTTGTGTGGTCGATGAGAAAGGCTGGGAAGAGCCTCCCAATTCAAACCCATTATAAATTATTACTATAACTTTATTTAAAACAATTTATTGTTCTCGGTAAATGGTGTATTGATGTTGATAATCATATTGATATTAATATTGTTACAATGGTATAATAGATATTGATATTGATACTATAATTGATATTAATATTTGTTACACTAAATGTAACCATTAATGATATTTAACTTTTTAATTTGTAATTAAATTAATTTTTTATTTTTTTTCAATAGTAGATGTTGCGGGAAACTCACTTGATACTTCCCCACTTTGTGAATGATATGAGGTGTTAAACCTTAACCCCATGGACACAAAGCTCGAATCTGTGACCTCTTCCCGAACCGAGAGAGTATATGCATGTCTCACCAACCATCTGTACTATTCCATGGGGTTGTAACTAAACTAACTTAAATCTCTTAGTTTCCTATTTATGCAAGATACTTGTAGCAATAATTAAAAGTTTATTATAGATATTTATATATCTCTATATATAATTATATATTATATAATAAGTTTCTTGACTATGCTCTTGAAATGTAAGTGATAGCTTGATCCAAAAAAAAAAAATGTTTTATAAGAAAGTTGAAATGGTTGGTTTGCGCCAACTTTGTTAGTTGAATTAATAATTACTAATTATTGAAGTTTTTAAAAAAATGTATGTATTTATATATTGTCTTTTCAAAGATTATTATTTGACCACCCTTGTTGCGTCTTAGATAGAACTTCGATGAGTGTAAATCCTTAAGTATTTCCAGAAGTGATGAATGGGAGATTTGTGCAACCATTATGTTTCGCTCAATAAATGTTTGTTGGTGATTGATTGTAGTTGGCGATCATAAGTTACTTTGTCTTATAATGTCGTATCAGTCGTTCCAATTGTAAAGTACTTAGAATTATTCATTAATGTTTTATTCTTTGAGTCTACTTACTTGAAAACTTAATCAAGTGGTTTGTTTAAAAATAAATTACAATTGAAAACTTAATCAAGTGGTTTGTTTAAAAATAAATTACAATTGTTGTATTTCGCTTACTTGACGTTTAATTTGTGGAAGGGTTGTTAAATATGGTATTAGAGCAAGGTTCTACTTTGCGACACTAGACTCATTACAGCTTCCAATGCAAATTTCTAATTAAAGATGTAAATACTAATATAAATTGTTATTTTTTCATACAAGTATCATGGTTAGATGATGGAGAATGAGTAGACGTTGGGGTGCGGGAGGAAGAGGTATGCCTCCTCCAAGTACATCTACACCCGAGGGATCTGCTCCACAGGGAGAAGAGAAAACTATTGAGCAAAAGCAAGTTGCAGTGGGTGATGTCATGGGGATGATGAGGTCTTTTCAAAGGATGTTAGAGGCGTTGATAAATCACCTTGATCGTGATGAGGGCAGGGAATATGTACCCAATGTGGGTTCACAACGCCCTCATGTAGTTAGTGGCAGTGTTCATAGAGAATTTGAGAAGGTAAAATTTCTCGAGTTCTTGGGTTCCACAGACGATTTATATGTCGAATCTTGGTTGGAGAATATGGCAATGTGTTTCGCATTGCATGATTATACCTCCAACATGAAATTCTGCATGGTGGTCTTCCAGCTGAAAGGGAGTGCACTTCTCTGGTGGAAGTCACTCTTACCACAAATGAATATGGTCGTTGAAGATTTTTCATGGGAATTGTTCAAGGAGCGATTCCAAGAGAGGTACCTGTCTGATGAGTTGATTGAGCGCCAGCTCAATGAATTCAATGCCTTACGAAAGGGTAGTTGTACAATACTTGAGTATGAGGCTCGATTTATGGAGTTGTTGAGATTCGTATCTGTGTAATCTTTGCACAGAAGACCACCCGACTCATTTGTTCCCTCGGCTTGCAGAAGCTCAGAAGTTATTAGCGCAACAACAACATGGTGTGCTGACGAACCATTTTCCACAAGGGTAAAACATGGCTCAAGCTTCCACATCCACGAGCACGGCAGGGGGAAGTTAGGGACCCATTGCGCCTACCAATAACAACCTGGTCGCGAATATTTACATGATGAATGTCAAAGCCAATATAACGACTAGGGCCCAAGATTACGGAAGTTCGAAATCTGTCGAGAAGGGAAAAGAAGCCACGAACCCACCGACTCCTCTCCAAATTGAGAAGGCGACAGGCAAAACGATGACTCGCATCCCTAAGGGTGTGTTTAAGAAGGCTTCTCATAATCCAAATGTGAGGGCCGACTAAAACTACTTTGTTGTAGAATATTTGGCACAAACCCCTTGTGTGATGTTTGCTTTGGAATTCCTTCAGAGTTTCCCCTCACAGAGAAAATCTGTGTTGGTCACCTTGGGATCGACAGAGACTTGTAACTTGGGAGCGATCGTTTATGATCCAACTGACTTGAAACCCCATCTTTCTTACCACGTTTCTTTTTCAATAGTAGTGGCTTACACCACAGAATATTTTACGCGAAACATTTTTCGTACAGTGGTTGATGAGGGTTCCTCGACTTGCGTGATGTCATTGGCATGTTGGAAGGCCATTGGCCAGTCTGGGTTGTCTTCATCGCCTACGTTGCTTACGGAGTTTAACAGTCGGTTGTTTAGACCACATGGAATTATTCCTTCTTTCCCCGTGCATTTGGGAGGAAAAATTGTATGTGTCTAATTGGAAGTGGTCGATGTGCCACTCGACTACAACCTGTTGTTAGGAAGAAGTTGGACTTATGCGATGCATGCAGTTGTTCTTACAGTTTTTCGGGTCTTTTGTTTTCCGCATGAGGGTCAGATTGTAACCATTAACCAGTTGTCCTTCTCCCATCCTAACCCTTCATCGAGGGATTCTACAGTCCCGATGATTGATAGTCCACAGCCCGGCACTGTCAACTTAGGTGTTGGTTTGTTTCAATCATTGATGGGAACTTTTGATTACCCTCTACCTTCTGGCGATGTAAAGCTTATATCGGTTGTTCCCAACTAGCCGAGGGCTGCAATTTTACAAGTGTCATCATTTCAAATGAGCTACTTTAACGATATGTGGAATTTACTTTGCCCATCGACCTCGATGGAAGAGACAGAGAATCATGGCATGTCCATGCCCTTGTCCACGGCTGAGGTTGCATACAACATTTTCCAGCAGACTTTGGCCAACCCCGATCTGACTCCCACACAGGAGTTAAATCCAGTTCTCGAGCTTATTTCGGCTCAAGATTCTCTTTCCACTCAATATGCTTTAGACCTGGTCTTTCCCTCTGGCGAGGTGATTCTCGAGGCATTGACTGGCCCTGATAGACCTTGGGATGATCTACATCATAGATCTTACTTCCTTCCTGACTTAATGAGAATAGGGGCAGGAGAATTTGTTTCGACCATGAATGGAGATAATTTGTGTCATATCAATCCTCTAGCTACGCACAGAGCTTATACTAAGGGTAACATGGAAAGCATTGCTACAACAATTACAATATATATCTCCAAAACGCATGGCGTTGTGGAAAATGTTTTCGTCGGAGCGGACTGCTCCCCCGAAAAGATTTGAACTTACATCGAGTTATTCAAGGAATCACGCGACGTTTTTTCCTAGTCTTATGAGGAAATGCCAGGAATTGACCCACGAATTGTCAAGCATGAAATTACGACTTATCCTGATGCCATGCTGGTCCAACAAAAGATTCGTCCAATAAATCCTCAAAAAACGATGACAATTAAGGCAGAAGTAGAAAAATTGCTCAAAGTCAGTTTTATCTACCCTGTACAGTTAATGGAATGGGTGTCAAAATTGGTTCTAGTTGACAAGAAACAAGGAACGATTCGCATGTGTATCGACTTTAGTGATTTGAATAAGGCATGTCTGAAAGACAATTTTCCCACCCCGTTCATCGATCAGATTGTCGATGAGTGTGCAGGATGCAAGGCCTTTTCGTTCATGGATGGTTTCTCGGGATACAATCAGATTCAAATCAAACCGGAGAACCAACATAAAACAACTTTTATTTGTTCGTCGAGGACATTTGGGTATCGTAATATGCCTTTTGGCCTGAAGAATGTTGGAGCTACCTTTCATCGGGCCATGTTGTTTAATTTTCACGACCTTAGACACATATCTGACACGTATCTTGATGATCTAGTATCATGCTCTCACAAGAGATTTGATCGTACCGCCCATCTTCGATTAATCTTTGAATGAAGTCGTTATCATCGGATTCGCTTGAATCCTAACAAGTGCAGTTCATGTGTGACACCAGGTCGTCTCTTAGGTTTTATTGTATCGACAATAGGGATCATGGTCGAACCTCTCAAGGTTGAGGTGATAATTCAATTGCCTCCCCTGTGCATGATACCTCAGCTTCAGATCTTACAGAGGAAAGCGAATTTTCTTCGTCATTTTGTCGCAAATTACGCCGAGATCACTAAAGGGTTTATGTGTCTCTTGAAAAAATGGATCTCATTATGTTGGGATGAAGCTGCTATACGCTCCTTTGAAGCATTGAAACATACCCTGATGTCTACCCCTCTACTCCAGCCTTCTGATTATAACAAAGATTTATTGGTGTATTTGGTTGCGGCGGAGTCGACCATCGGCATGGTCTTGGTTAAAGAAGATGATATACTCGAAGAGCACATTATATATTACCATAGTTGAGGCCTGGTTGGGCCGGAACTCAACTATTCTCATGTTGAGAAGCTTGATTTGGCAGCAGTTCATGCTATCCAACAGTTTTTTCACTACATTTTGCTTTGCAAGACCATTGTCATTGTTGTCGCGAACCCTTTCCAATATGTGTTAACACGATGAGTCATTGGTGGAAATATTAGTAGATGGATAGTCATCTTAAAGGAGTTTGACTAGGATTTTGTTTCTGTGCAATCTAAAAAGTCATTGGTCTTTTTCGAACTCATTTCGGAAGTTCCAGTCGAGTCTAGTGATATCACGCCCGAAGAATCTCCTATTAACGAAGATATTTTTCTAATTGCATCTTCGAACCCCTGGTATGGAGATATTCTTGTATATATCTAGACTTTGAAGTTCCTCACTTCTTCTTTCCTGTGATGAGCATCAACGAATTCGACATCAGGAATGAAACTATCTTATACTCTATGACACTTTGTATCGTCGAGGCGTGGATTGCATTCTTCGTCGATGCCTTATCCATGAAGAAGCAGAGCTGATTTTGAACAACTGTCACAATAGATGATGTGGCAATCATTTGTCTTGGTTGGAAAACTCCCAAAAGATTCTTCATGCATGTTACTTCTGGCCCTCGTTAATCAAGGATTGTATTGAGAAGGTCAAGAAGTGCCACCCATGACAGATCTTTTGTCGAAAGATGCAGGCACATCCTACTCCTATGTTTCTTGTCATTGTTGTTGGTCCTTTAACCAAGTGGGGGATTGACTTCACTACATGTCACCCGGCCTCAACTAGGGGGCATCATACATCGTCGTAGCAGTAGACTACTTCACAAAGTGGGTCGAAGCTATGCCAACGTTTAGCAATGATGGCAAAACTGTGGCTCTTTTCATCTTTAATGAGATATTAGAAAGGTTCAGCATCCCAAAGGAGATTGTCATTGACCATGGCAGTCACTTCCAAAACAAAATGATGACTGAGTTAATGTCAATTATCGGGTTCAGACAAGAACATTTGTCACCTTATTACTCGCAAGTGAATAGTCAGGTTGAAGCTACGAATAAGTCTCTCAAGACTATTCTTCAGCGGACGATCAATTCTACCAAGTGAAATTGGCATTTGATGTTATATTCAACATTGTGGGCCTACCGAACATATGTGAATACTGCCACTGGTTTTTCATATTTTCAACTCGTATACGGGGTGGACTATGTCTTACCTATTGAGTGTCATATTCCCTCTTTAAAGTTGCCAGTGGAATTATTGTCGGACACTTCATCGCTTGAGGAACGCCTACTTTATCTCGAATAGCTCGATGAGCAGCGTCGTGATGCAGCCTCAACCAATGAGGCTCATAAGCAATGATTCAAGTGTCAGTATGATCAGTCCGTTCGTCCTCGGATTTTCTCTGAAGGAGATGTTTTCCTGGTCTATGATCAAGACAAAGATCCCTTGGGGGTATGCAAGTTCAAACCCATGTGCTTCAGACCGTTCATTGTGAAAGAGGTCTTGAAGAAGGGTGCTTACCATCTGGTTGATTTTGAAGGAAATGCCTTGGCGGAGCCTAGAAATGGGCTCTACCTCAAGAATTATTACTCTTAGGTTGGTCACCTAGGTGACTTCTTGTACATATGTATACCTTCTTATACATTTTTTTGTCTTTTTTGTTTTGTGGACGTGTAGTTATTTATGTCTTATTTTTCACTGTGGCAGATGTCAAGTGAATTGGAGATGTATTTTGGGTTCGCGGACGGCGCTAGCCAACACACTCGGAGGCTTGCTTCTGCAGCTTGGGTGATTTTCACACCTGGAGGCCAGTTTCTATCTTCCAGAGGTATTTGTCTAAGCGACGCTACAAAAAAAAAAAATTGAATACAGTGCAGTGATAGAATTGCTTTGTGACGCTTTGTCGCATGGTATTTCTCACCTCCGACTCTACCTAGATGCTCAGTTGGTTGTGTCTCGGTTAAATGGGGTTTACCACGTTTATGATCCCACTTTTCATCGACGATTCCTTAGGGTACGTCTCTTAGAACATTCTATCGATTACATTACGTATATCCATGTTCGTAGGAGATTTAATCATCTAATAGATACTCTATCTAATCAAATATTAGATTGGCATGTTGCACACACATAAAAAGAAAAGCACACACATACACATGTAAATACATTTGTAAAAAATGTCATCCATAAGATAGAAAAGATGTATATATATATATATATATATATCCAAAAAGTTTCATGAGTACATAGGTGGGCGTGAACGCCTCAAAAGTGTTCAGTATACATCGTTGGGCTTATGCCCTCAAAAAATACATATATAAAAAATTCCCTCGGCACATCAATGGTCTATACTATCTAAGCACGGGGCCTATTGGCCCTACCATAATGTACAACGACGTTGTCCAAACGTCAGAATAAGTGGACCCAAGTCCGAGGCACCCCTACTACATGAGGCTACATAGAAGGTGGGAGATCCTCGATCTCAGTCATAGGTACAGTATGAGTGAGCACAGTGATGTTGCGCTCCACTCGTCTCATAAATATGTCAGCCTCTTTGGCCGGGGGTCACCTTACAGTTGTTGATCCTACCTCTAGTCGAGGATGTCGTCGAGTCCTAGTGAAGTCTGTTGGTCGCACAGATCCCACGTATGTACATAAAAGATACACAAGTCAGTACTCTATACACACATAAAAATGATATATATAAAAACAATTAAAAATTAAATAACTTTAAAAAGTATGTTACTTATCTCTCCTCGCTCCTCACCGGAAGGCATAGGCATGTTAGGGTCTCTGGTGAAGTTGATCTCGGTATATGGGTAATCCTCGACCACCGAGATTTGTTGTGCCCACCAGTCAAATAATTTGTTGTCAAAGGCCTCTTTGGTCCTCCCTCCACCCTGTCATGGTAGCAATGTTGCCCACCTGCATATTGTTGGGAAGGAGGCCACATGCCCTCATACCTTCTCTCTGGGACTGAGACTGGGCACCCTCTCGAAGAAGAAGGAGCACAAAATAGTACCGAACCCAAAGTTCTTGTTGGTACGTTTCTGACACTCTGTAAGTTGTCTCTTCATGCACATTATTATGGTCATACTCCAGTAAAAAATGTGTGCCTCCAGACACTGAATGGAACAATGCATGTGTGCCTGGAAGGCCTGATGTAGGGTTGTGGATCCAGTAATCCATCCAATCAATAGTAATATCACACGCAGAGATAGATTAGTGATCTTGTGAATCAGCACATGAGAACCTACCTTCTCAGTGTCAGCCTCATAGTACATTCGGATATAATCCTCGATGTTGAAAGGTCCAGGGGAAAATGTCCTCAGGTTGACTGGTTCCCCTCTCCTCGAGAGGCAAGTCAAGAAGTAGATATCCTCTGTGGTGGGGGTCAGTGATTGACCCTCTAACATAAATGCCTCTGCATCCAGGTGCCAATACTCTGTTGGATTACTCAGATGGGGGTTGAATCAGTAATAGAGCAATTTAATCATTTTTAACCATATAATCCAAGTGTTATATCAATGAAGCATTATCATCCAATAATTGCAGAGTAAATAAGAAATGAACAAACATACACATATACCGTACACCAGTGTTTTACGTGGAAACCCAAATCGGGAGAAAACCACGGAATGTTTTTTCTTATATGTCTTGAAGAATTACATTCATTGGAAGCACCAACTTCTTTTGTTTTCCAGCTGCA